>JAWQFJ010017135.1:72500-75000 GCA_034096865.1 Theodoxus fluviatilis
GGTGTCTGACTTGAGGCAGGGTGTAATACCCGAAACCTTGACGTCCCGTTTTGTGTTGTCCTTTAATTAAAGCCCAGACCAGTACTTTGGTTCCTTGCTGTATTGCAGATATTCCTGTCCGAAATGTTTTATGCATTATATTTATGGTGTCCTTGATCTGTTAAGATTCTGTTTCCGTATTCAGTGCGCCGTTAGGACAATAAAAATTCATGATGAAATCGTAAGAAACGTCACATTATGTAATATTAGCTTGTTTAGACAAGTTTGATATCACACCAAAAACTGGGGGGTACGTGGAATGCTGTAAGGCCAAAGCGTTTTGCTGTGACGGTTTCTACATTTTATTGTTCTCTCTAGGGGATAAGAACATTAGGACAATGGTAAGTTTTGCTCCTGGGAAAGATTAGCTTGTTTTCCCACGTACCTGAGGAAGGCGGCCAAGCTTGTGCAGAAGGATGTTCGCTCCTGGGAAGTCAGCCTCGATGCAGGTCAGTCGCTCGAAAAGTCCTTTGTCCTCGTAGAGACCTGCAACCCCAAACAGACGTTTGACTCGAGAGGGTTCTCAGTCTGCTGACACGCGGTTGAAGATTTTTACCTATCGACACCCTCGTTGTTGCCAGCCACGACACTAGAAACAGCTGAACTCACCGAAAGGTCTCCTTCACCACACGCGACACCTTTTTGTGAGCGCATTGCCTTGAAAGAGTGTTAACAACGGGTAAATAATACGAGTGTGACGTCGCCCCGTAACGTTTTTCTGTGCTTCCTTCAAAGCGAGACGTCTTTGAGTGGGTCCAACTCAGAGCAAATCAGACAATCATTATCAAGAGTTGAAATGTCTGCATGGAATACAAAGCATTTCTTCTTTTGTAACTGACAAGACGTCACAAGACCTCTTCCTGGGTATCACCCAATCTGACGTAACACACAACACAGCGAAGATTTAACCGAAAGGGGAGACAACCTCATCGATGTTTGAACAAATGAATGAAGTTTTTAGGCCTGCGAACCTTTTACGCTATGCAAGGGCACTGATCACGAAAATCACAAAAGCTGGTCAGAGTAGGAGCAAGCGTCCGTAGTTCTTTGCCTTTAACGATAGAAACGCTCAGGAAGATGCGGGGAGTCTTTTTTTTTACCGCCAGCCTACAACGAGGAGTCCTTGCCCCTGCAGAGAAGAGAGCCGCAGCAGTCAGTTTCATACTTGCAGCACATGTAGCAAATCCAACCATAAATCCTTGACGATGGATTGACATATCATCATCGATGTCATCCACACTCATGCCAGTACCGGAGAAGTTGAAGGATTTAGGCGGCATCATGATTTCGGGATTTCCCAGTTGACCTTGACCTTAATGACTGGTAAAAGTCATCTCCCTTCTATTATGATTGATGCTCGATCCTAATGCTTACAATTGAATGTGAAATCGTTTTGAGGATTCATGTATCCAAAAAGGGGTTATAAGAACCTTTACTTTTAATGATAATGTGCTTTTGAGGTCATTTTTTCAAAATCCAAAAATATTCTTTACGCTGCCAGGGGGAGACGACTCACTTTTCAGCTTGCCAGCAGCGTGCAGCCTCTGTGCCAGTTTGTCCACCTCCTCCTCAATGGCCTTTCGGCACGGCTCCAGCTCCTCTGGACGAAAGAAGTCCTCCACCACCACGTAGCCCTGGCACGGCAATGACGTGTAAGCATCACCGTGATGATGAAAATGGCGATGAGAAGATGATGATGATGATGATGATGATGATGATGATGATGATGATGATGATGATGATGATGATGATGATGATGATGATGATGATGATGATGATTGTGGTGGGGTACGGGCAGTAATAGCCGGTTAGCCTTTCCTTCACGTCAAACTGTTTCTCCTCCCGGTTCATCTAGCACTTCATGGTTTGAGGTTGCCAATGTTGTTGTCCTTATTTGTTGTTTATATTTATTTTTCAATAAGAAAAGAACATAGTATCGTAGTATGCATTCTGCATTGCGATTCTCTTAGTTTTGTGACGTTGGATTCGGGGGACGGTTGGGGGAGATGGCGTAAGAAGAGAGAAGAGGGAGATTCGTGAGAAGAAAAGGGAAAAGGGAGCGAAAACGGTTAGTGTCGTGTGCCCTTGGACGCTGCGATAAACTAAGGTGAATAAACCACTTAGAAAAGTCACCGGTTCAACTTGTTATCTCGAATACCCATCCGCGCTTCAACACCGATTGCCATGCTCGACAGCCACTCGCCCTACCACAATGGTGGCAGCGGTGGGATTCAGTAACAGCCTGTGACTCGGTTGTGGACTTCCGAACGCCGCGATTCCTGCCTGGTGAGCATGTTCACCCTCACCCCCACGGACCTCACTAACATCATGGCAGACAGTGACGAGGAGGTGATCTTTTCTCGTACGGATGAGAGAAGCAGGAATGCTTCTACTCCACGTGTGGACAATATTAGATATGTGCCAGTTCCTTACCACCAGAGGATAGAACGCCGTATACCTT
>JAWQFJ010017135.1:80000-82500 GCA_034096865.1 Theodoxus fluviatilis
CGCTCGAGAGGAAGACGAAGATCTAAAATATTTTATCAGTCCTGGCAAAGGCCTTGATGGGAGGAAACCAAGTGGTTTCTCGCATGACAAAGATTGAAAGAAGCTCTGTCCGGCCTTTGTACAGCGTCTTCTCACGAGTTTCTTGCAATCTCGCCGCTAGTAGACGTTAAGTAGCTCGCCTTCCCTTGGAATTATCACAAGATCGTCTGGTCAGTTGGCGATAGCTTGCTAGGTTTAATCGATGCACTTCTTCTTGTCGATCGCTAGATGATTGCGCCAGTCGCCCGTAAGGACACAAGTATCTGGAGGGTATGTGAGAGCTGTCACGTACACTGGTTGATAAATCGATGCACAATCCAACTACATTCTCTGTATCTACCTCCATCGCTCACTTCCTAACCCCCTACCTTCGAAATGGCATGAATTTGATCCTGTGTCTTGGAACTCTTGAAAGTTCGTCAATGCTGAGACTTGCATGAACTAATTATACAAAATCTATTTGGATGTAATATTTTCAATGTTGCTGTAGTTGTTGTTTTGTTCTTGATGATGATGACGATGATGGTGGTGGTGGTGGTGGTGGTGACGACGACGACGACGACTAATGTCCAAAACACCGACTACAAAAATCTAGATCTTTTGCGAGAGGTCAAGCACGGAGGACCACATACTTCCTCGAAGTACTGCTTGATGAGATGGTCAGGCAGCTGCCCCGGTTTCTTGACAGGGGGCGGGGTAGGGGGCGTGGTGAAGATCTCTGGATGCTCCTCCCCTGTCAGTCCAGGGTACACCACGGGCTTGGCCACTTCCGTCGCCATCTTGTCTCCCTGTTGCGGTGGTGAGGAAGATGTCAGTTGCATTCCTCAGAAGGACAGTACACTGTGCGTGTTTGGGGATGTAATGCCATGATGGAAAAGAGTGGAATCAAAGAACTATTAGTGCCTACATGGCATCAATTGAATACTGGGTTGGCAGCAGAAAAATACCCGATCACCCGGTGAAGGAAGCAGGAATAAACACGAGCAAACAAGCAAACAAAAGAGACAATCAAATACTTCGGTCAGGAATGATAGATACCCGTGAGTAGGAGTCATCGCGGGTAGATGCGCTAGAAAACTTTCGGATCATGAGTCACAACGTCAACGAGAAAAACCTAGTAAGGAATTGTTTGTTTGGTTGTCCACCACACGTTAGAGAAGCCAACTACTAAAAATAGGTAAAACAGTGTCAACATGTGACATTTGGTGGCTCCTGTAATCGAAGACTTTAGATTGTCTTAGAGTTTTACATTTATTTTCGTCAATATCCTTCTCCTTCCCCACCAATCCCTCTCTCTCTCTCTCTCTCTCTCTCTCTCTCTCTCTCTCTCTCTCTCTCTCTGTCAAAACGAAAGTAGTTGTATACAGACTAGGTGGATATTTGGCCAGATATGAAAGATGGTATCTAGGTGACGTACAACTGGAAGTGGTCAGCGATTACAAGTATCTCGGCAACATACTTTCGACGAAATTATGCTCCAAAGAGACACAGAAGGATTTGGCTTGTAGAGCAAGAGCTGCTCTTTTTCTGTTAACTAAGACATTGAGAAAGATTGCACAGGTAACACCAGATGTGTATTTTAAACTGTTTGATGCACAAATTCAGCCGATTCTTTTGTATGGAGCTGAAATCTGGGGAATGGATGATTGTCATACGGTAGAAAATGTACATCTACAGGCTCTGAAAAGTTTCCTTAACGTTTCTTCACGAACCCCTAATGATATGATCTATGGAGACACTGGGCGTTTTCCTCTGTCTATCAATGCCAAGTTACGTAGTATCAAGTACTGGCTTAAAATCTTGAAGATGGACGAAAGTAGGTTACCCTTTAGAGTTTATCAGATGATGCTGTGTACACCGAAAAATGAAGATTTTTGGGCAACCAAAATCAAAAAGATACTTATAGAATGCGATTTAGAAAATGTATGGTCAAACCAGCGGGTTACCAATGAGACAGCACTTCTGAGAAACATCAGAGAAAAACTCATTAGCAGATTTTGTACTGATTGGGAAGTGCGAGTACGGCATAGTAGTAGATATTCTTTCTATAGACTCTTCAAAATATCTTTTGGAACCGAACAGTACCTATACGATATAGATAAAAAAGTATTTAGAGATATTTATATACGTTTCAGGATGGGAATTACGGATTTATTCAGTCACAAATACAGATACACGACAGGTGATGGCATTAATTTGTGTCCGCTCTGCAGAGAAAGAGAAGAAACAGAGACCCATTTTCTACTCTATTGCCCTACATTGTACGATTTAAGGGAACGTTTCATATTTGCTTCGTTAGATTCGAACGTCGATGAACCGGTAAAACGCCTAATGTCCAGTAAACACAGGAAGACAATAAGAGCAACTAGTATGTTTTTGTACAAGGCATTCAAACGTAGACAGGATGCGCTTGAGTCCGCGGAGCGGGACAGCTTTTATATTTAAGTAATTTTCTCGTAAG
>JAWQFJ010017135.1:85000-111825 GCA_034096865.1 Theodoxus fluviatilis
ACCGCCGAAGCTTCTGGCTCGCGGAGGACAAAAAATGGGCCAGTCGTCGATCTTGACTCAGGAGGAGTACAATAGATAGCGCGTGATCCAGTTGTGTGCTGTACATAGACTAGAGGTGAGAGTAGACTCCTAAGATTGACACCGTGGTCTTAATAACCATGCGTTTGGGATAAGACTCATGACTGTACTTATCAGGCGAGAGACGAAGAATAACTGTGCCGGGATGACATTTGTCATGGATAGCGTCATGACAGATGTGCGTAGACTCCTCAAAAGGCTCAGTATTTTCGCTGTTCATCAGAAACAGTAAAAACTGAAATTATGTCGCATGAGCTTTGCGTAATAAAATAACTATGTTCTACGTTGACGGACAGACGGTTGAACAAGACTGAGGGAAAATAATATAACGGCCTTCACGAGTTTGATTACATTAGCCAAGTTTAACATACGGAGCCGAAGCATTTCTGTCCACGTGATGCTGGCTGCTCGTGAAGAAACTTGATATAAACAGCAGATGACAACACATGCTCCCCACATCATAAAATCGAATCTCGCATTCTTGTTATATGAATAACTCACCAACCTCTCCCCTCTTCCCTGTCTCAGTCCCTCAATCCCACCCCCTCCATTCCCAACCCAATCAGCTCCCGCACCCTCAACCTCCAACCCCCCAACCCCTCGTCCTTTATCCCCCTACACCAGGGGCGCGTTCAACCCTCTCTCCGAAGGCTAACGTAGAGCAACAATTCACCTACAACGTCGTTGAACAAAGGCCTACGGAGGTCGGCTGCAGGAAGCCTGAATCCCCGATCCCGTAGATCTGCTTGTGCTTTCGATCGACCTCAGCCAACGCGTGCAGGTGAGTCGCCCACCATCAGTATGCATCGGGTCACCCTGGCATTATGATTTTATCCTCACAAATGATGCTCCCAATCGCTGCAATTTTAACAGGCTGCACAGGAGAGTACCACCTTTAAAAAATCGAAAAGTTTTTTTTCAAATTAGCAACATTGTAAATTAAAGAACAATTCGGTTGTGGTGCACCAAGGCTCAGCAATCCGATAAAGTACTTCCAAAAAACCACATGGCATTTCTGAGGAAAAGTTGCGTTGACGTGTAATACTTTCCAACGGTGGGTCTTTGTCCATTAGCAGATCTATCCACGTCGTTCCTCTTGTCCAGGCTTTTCTAGGTACAGCTGTGTCAGGCAAGAACCTGAGAAGTATTCCGCAACAGAAGATATACACTGCAACAAGAAAACTCCCAACTTCCTCATTTCCCCCTTTTAAAAAATAAAACCCTTCTTATCTTAAAAGGGCAAATGCTAAGTTAGAGGTCTTAATGCAATATTTGAGGAGGTTTTCACGAATACAACAGCAAACTTGAAAGTACCGACTACTGCAAAATAAGTGGTATATTCACGGACTTCTATTCCGTGGTGTATAAAACACATTTCAAACAATTGACACCGAGATACTTGCGTATTACTTCCCACTTTGAACTTAATACATCTGACGTTGAACATAGCACGTCACACTTGTTAAATCCTAGTCACGTGACCTTTTTCTCTAAATCAATGCTCAAGGCGAGCTCAATAATCAGTTTCAAACACAAAGTTTCATTTTCCTCAACAGCAACAACAAAAGTATTTCAAACAAGAAGCGCAGTCTGAACATATCTTTATTTATTATTTTGCTTCTGAAAAATACTTAGCACTTTTCCTTTAACAAGAATACGACAGAGGTGCGTGTTCAGTCGTCTGCCCCCTGTAGTGGCATGTGTGTAAAGGAGAGGTACTGGTTCTTACGTTACGGAGAGGTGCCTGCACTACTGAGAATAAAGTTTGCAAGATTTAGTCTTGTGTGGTTTTGTAAAGACCAAGACGCAAAAGTCTGTCGAGCCTCGCTGCCCAGTAGCCAGGTTCCCTAGAACCAGGAACACAATTCTTGGGTGCCAGTGCCGTCGTTTGAAGTGCACTGGGCTTTGTTGTTGTGCCAACCACATGTGCATGTTCTGTGGAGGACATTTAAGGTTGTGCGTTCCACATGAAGTATTTGTTATTCTTGCTCCTGCTCCTCTCTTCCTCTTCTTTTTCTTCTTCTTGATGACAGTTATCACTGCTGCTGCAAGTTATCATAAAGTTGTTATTTAAACTTATGTAATAAAGGAAATTTTACAATTTAATACTTGAAGAGAAACCCAGAGGCAACGCACACCCCAACCCCCACCCTTCAATTAGAACACTTAATAAAACTCGGTCAAAGGTTCCTTATATACACGCTCAATATTTTATTTCATGTCACAGGATGTGTTGACATCTGATGACTGCTATGGATTATAGTACATGTATTGTAAGAAGACTGCAGAAGAAGACAGGGTTACAGATGAAATATAAATAAATCATGCATAGAAAATAGCAAAAAGTATCTCTGTATCGATAATCTCAAGTGGATCATTGCCATCACTCATAAGCCAGGCTCCCCAGCTTGCAGGCACCGTCAGAGCAATGGCAGCCTCCATCGGCTGAAAAGTCTCGCTTCTGAGTGAACCTTCCCCACTCATTCACCTTTATCTTGTTCTAGATATTTAGGGAGGAGGAAGAGAGCGCGTGGAAATGGGACTGGAGAGATGGGACCTGCAAAAAGAAACGTATAATGTATAACAATGTGTACTGTTTGTTGTATATACATGTATGCTACAATACAGGTCCTTACAAGGTCTGCACGATTACCTTCGTGGAACGTTTCCGCTATGACTACATTGCTACGCATAAAATATAATAAGCATGCAAAGTACGAGTGACACAGCCATGCTAATGCCATCCGACAAACAGCTTTAATGTCATGCCCGCTCTTGCAAGTGTATTCAGTCGGTAGTTGAACTTTTCTTCAGCAGTTGCAGCTACAGTTGTACATGTACATGTACATGCCCTTTGCCCTGGCTTGTGTGGACCTTCATGAACGTTGAAGCAAGGGAGGCTACTCTATTTTACTACGATGTCGAACACCTCGCAGCTTCAACTTTGTGACTGCTCAGTTCTTCTGCCAGGCCTGAGTGCCCTGCAAGTAGATAGTGGTGTGGCGATTTGAGTGCACGATCTCCCACTTCTTCATCCACGGGCCTGGAACCGTGGTGTCAAGCTCTGGGTCCTCGGATGTCTGCTGACAAGGAAAAGGGTGTTATACTTATAGATGCTCAGTAATCCATATTTCACAGTTTAAGTTTCCAAAGGTATTAAAACACTATAGTTTGATGAAAATTACATACATCTTGTCATTGTTTTATGTGGTCGAGTGTCTAAAGCTTGATGGTAGGTTGGTCCTGGCATGAGACAAATTGTCGCTGCTTTCCACAACTTTATTTTTACCCATGAGTACAGGAGCTGGTGGCTGCATGGTTCCAGGCCGGATGGTAATGGCCTAGACCAACCCAAGACCGTGGTAGCAGTGGTCTATCCCCCAGACGGGATGGGGTCTCTCTCGGCCTACCGACAGTCCCTCCTTATCAAAGAAATGCGCGGACGTCAGGAGAGCCAGACTTGGGATCGGCCGTTGCATATCAGCCTGTCACTGGGTTTGTGTTTTCCTAATGATTAAAAAAAGCTCATTGCTGCCTTATACTTAACCGAAATTATTCATACCAAGTGTTGCCTCGATAAGCACAACAAAGTCAATCGAATGAATATTGCACCATTGAAATCAGATGTCTTAATTTAGAGAAAACATCAAATGTGTCTCTTATATTTAACAATTTAGACTTAGCACGCAAGGACGACAGGAGGGAACTGTCCGTGGTCACATGTCGTCCAGTAAACAATCGATGGGAAAGGCGCTCTGCCACTCTCCCGGACTGATAAGCTACATAGTAGGGTGGTCTTATAACATGTACAACATGGGCATCTGAGACGCAGGATACATGATAGAATGAAATGTTTCGCATCCTTCTTCAGCCCGCTCCCCCCACCCCCCCCCCCCCCCACCCCCCCCCACCCCACCCGCTTTTTCTTGCACAGCGTCCTCGATGTACTTTACCACATCTCCCTCCACAAGAAACTGTCAGTGTCCGCACTGATGAAAAAGTAACAACGATAAAATACGTGCCAGGAATGATAAAAGAAACTCAGTAAAGCCTCTGAACATCAAGGAGTAGTAAGGAATACCAGTGTCACAAAGGGTGGCTTTAGCCCAAAATCCAATGGGCACTTCATACAACCTCGGATGTCAAGAATTAGTAAGTAACTTACAATGTCTACAATGAGTGGCTTTAACCGGCGTTCAAAGTACATTGTATCCAAGACTCAGTTTTTAAAAAATCACCACATTCTCAGCAGTGGCAATACAACAAATCCGTGGATTTTACCCATGTTTTTCAAGTGAAACACGTTTCAGACCGACTCTGGGTCTACGATCCTCACTTTTTTATCGGGCTGGCGTGTAGCCCCCACCCGTGACTTCACAGCCACCGGGTGTACACAAAGGAAAAAAAAAGCCAGACATGAGTAAAACAATGGAGTAAAAACGGCACTGATTACATGAAGTATGACAAAGTGGAATAATAAAGACATTTGATTTCAATGGTGCAATATTCATTCGATTGACTTTGTTGTGCTTATCGAGGCAACACTTGGTATGAATAATTTCGGTTAAGTATAAGGCAGCAATGAGCTTTTCTGATCATTAGGAAAACACAAACCCAGGGACAGGCTGAGATCGCTACTGCCGATCCCAAGCCTGGCACCCCTGACATCCGCGCATTTCTTTGATCTCTATCTATCTATGGCGTTGCTTCGCGAACGAAGATGAGTCGATGCTGCTGTCCACGTCCACCGCAGACACGTTGGTGGCTGTAGAGGCCGATGCGGGACAGGCAAGCCCGACCACAGCGGCCGCAGGGGAAGATCCGGCCAGGGTCTAGCATGACGCCCTCTCGGTTTTTTCTCCTCTGGCGCTTCTCCTTTAGTGTGTCCCTGCGAGAGCTCTCCAACACCACCGTAGCTTTATTGATGGTGTGGCGCCAGGCATCTCTGTCAGCAGCGACGGAGGTCCGCTGTCAGGGATCGATGTTGCAGGAGATGAGGGCTTTCTTGAGAGAGTCTTTGTATCTCTTTTTCGGGCCCCCTTTGACACGTCGACCAGTGGAAAGCTCACCAAATAGTGCTACCTTGGGCAGGCGGTGGTTTTCCATTCTGGAAACATGGCCTGCCCAGCGCAGCTGAGATCTCAAAAGCATGGTCTCTATGCTGGTGAGTTGAGACCGTTCCAAAACTTCCACATTTGTGATGTAGTCGCTCCAATGTAGCTCCAGGATCGTACGAATACATCGTTGGTGGAAGCGTTCCAAGAGCCTCAGGTGTCGGTGGTACAGGACCCAGGATTCTGAGCCATACAGTAGTGTGGTAAGGACAACGGCTTTGTATACACTGACTTTTGTGTCCTTTCTGAGGTGTTTGTTGCTCCACACTCTCTTATACAACCTGCCAAAGGCTCTGCTGGCCTTGACTATTCTGCTGTCCACTTCCTTGTCTATCTTGGCATCTGCCGTGATCGTGCAGCCCAGGTATGTAAACTGGCTGACAGAGCGTTGTTCGGTCTCCCCAATGTAGATGTGAAGAGGGTGAGACTCTTCTCGGGGGGCAGGTTGGTGGAGGACCTCCGTCTTCTTTAGGCTGACTTCCAGTCCGAAGAGCTGGGCAGCCTCTGCGAAGCAGGATGTCACTTGTTGCAAGGCTCTCTCAGAGTGCGACGAAGGCGGCATCGTCTGCGAAGAGGAGGTCTCTGATCGCCTGGTTTGTAGTCTTGGTGCGGGCTCTCAGGCGCCTGAGGTCAAACAGGTTGCCATCTGGCCCGTATCTGACATACACCGCGTCCCCATCATCAAGGGCGTCCATTGACTGATTGAGCACCATGTTGAAGTAGATGGAGAAGAGGGTCGGTGCCAGGACACAGCTCTGCTTCACGCCATTGACAATGGGGAAGGGCTCTAACAGATCACTGTTCAGTCTGACTTGTCCGTGCTGGTCCTTATGAAGCTGCATGATGATGTTGAGGAACTTTGGGTGGCAGCCGAGCCGTTCAAGAATAAGCCACATTCTCTGACTGTTCACGGTGTCGAAGGCCTTAGTCAGATCAACAAAGGTGATGTAGAGGCCTTTGTTTTGTTCACGGCACTTCTCTTGGAGCTGGCGGAGGACAAACACCATGTCCATGGTGCTCCTGTTGGCCCTAAATCCATATTGGCTCTCTGGGAGATGGTCCTGGGCGATGGTGGGGGCCAGTCTGTTCGACAGGATTCTCGCAAGGATCTTTCCGGCGATAGAGAGCCGCGTGATCCCCCGGTATTTTGAGCAGTCCGACTTCTCGCCTTTGTTCTTGTACAGGGTGATGATGACTGCATCTCGGACGTCTTGAGGAAGCCTGCCCTGTTCCCAGCAACATACAAATAGGCTGTGCAGTCTCTCTAATAGAGCTGGACCGCCATGCTTCCATATCTCTGGCGGGGTTCCGTTAACTCCGGCAGCTTTGCAAGGTTTCAGCTGTTCCGTTGCCTTCTTGAGTTCTTCGATGGTACGCAACTCATCCAATCCAGCCTTGATGGGTTGCTGAGGAATACGGAGGATGGATAGCACCTCGAAAGAGCGATCGGCATTGAAAAGAGTCCTGAAATGTTCCGACCAGCGGTTCAGGATTGACATCTGGTCGGTGAGCAGTGTCTGACCGTCGGCGCTGCGCAGCGGGTTCTGATTTTGGTAGGATGGGCCATACACTGCTTTGAGAGGTTCATAGAATCCCCTGATGTTGCCGGTATCTGCACATTGCTGGGTCCTCTCAGCAAGGTCGGTCCACCACTCATTTTGGATCAAGCGCAGTTTGCGCTGGAGGTGACTGCATATCTGACGAAAGGCAGCTTTCTTTATAGGACAGGATGGCTTGGCAAGGTAAGCCTAGTGTGCAGATCTCTTTCTTGCTAGTCATTTTGGATCTCGTCATTGTTCTCGTCGAACCAGTCTTTGTTCTTTCTGGAGGTGTAGCCTATGACTTCAGCAGCTGACTCTTGGATTGTGTTTTTGAGCTGGTTCCAAATGGATTCAGGGCATGGGTCTTGGGGGATTGAGGCTGCCTCCAGTTTCTCCAGGAGATTGTTCTGAAAAATCAGTTTTACTTCTGGAGACTGGAGACTATTTCTTTGATAAGGAGGGACTGTCGGCAGGCCGAGAGAGACCCCATCCCATCTGGGTTGAGAGACCACTGTCACCACGGTCTTGGGTTGGTCTAGGCCATTAACCATCCGTCCTGAAACCAGCCGCAGCTCCTGTACTCATGGGTAAAAATAAAGTTGTGGAAAGCAGCGACGATTTGTCTCATGCCTGGGCTTACCCTCCATCAAGCCTTGACCCCCACTCCACCACATTTATTAAACCTTATAAATCTATCATAAAAACTCGGATTAGGCATGAATGTAAATGATGGTTAAAGAATGTCATGTTTGAAAATCGTCGTCCTCCGGTGTTCTACGAAGGATCCCCATGCTCTTGACGTAATTAATACAATTGAACAGTACAAGCAAAATGACACACTCCATCACCAATCCCTATATCCCCATAACACAGCAGGCCGAGTGTTATGGCCAAACAAGAATAAATCGTATTTTCGTTCATGATCATTATCACTTTGATGCTTTCGCTTTGATGTATTAGCAGTATCCAAAGCATAATTAACTCCCTTACGTAGGGAACTAAAGAACATATATCTTGGTGGGACACTTCACAACCGTAGCAGATTGTGGTGGAATCGTGAACATCTTGCAGAGTAGGAGCAGTTACAGACCGCGCTGCGGCACAAACGCAACACTTGCCCAAACTGCATCTATACAAACACTTTGACCTTCACCTCGATCATGCCCGCTTTCTCGCAGTACTTTCGCTGCTGCTGGTTCCGGTCCACGCCATCAAACGACTCCCAGTCGATCACGTGATTGGGGTCACTTGACCGCAACAGAACGCCCTCCTTGAGGCCGAACAGCCCGATGGGAAGGCCCGCCTTCTGCCAACGCAGGTCCACGCTCCATCGAATCCCGTCCGACGTGTTGGGCAGGCTGGTGGGAAATACCAGCAGATTTTTAACTGATCTGTAGAGGTTATCGAGCACTAACCCTGGTTCAAGACACTCTCTATCCTTCTAGATCGCTGTTGAAAGCCCAAAATTGTACGAGCAAAGGTAAACGAATGCAAATCTTTAGTCTATTCTGAAAAAAGTACGCATGCGCACGATAGTTACTATGCTTACAGAAAACAAGCACACTACACACACGTGCGCGCGCATACACACACATAAACACGCATATGTACACACACACACATGCACGCACGCACGCACACAAGGATGCACACACGCGCGCGCGCACGCACACACACACGCATGCCCTGGAATCGTTCTCTTTGCTTGTTGGTTTATCAACATAAAAGAAATATTCCTTATCACAATGATAATGAGTGTATATACCCAGTTATGATAAACAAATAAATGAATGAAGTCTGCTTCATTATAGGCCTATTTTTATTGCATTCGCTGTTAAGGGGTTGAAGGCTGGATATGGGTAACACTGGAAATCCTTCGCTTTGAGAGTGAGAGTGACAGCGGAGTGTGACGATGCACGCCTCACCTTCTGTGTGGAAGCACGTTGTTGAAGAGGAGCAGGCCTCCATATGGCACTGGACACAGTGTGATGTCCTTTTCCAAGTCCACGCCTGCAGAATAGGGCAGGGAGGCTATGCATAATGCATCGCTAAGCGCTGCAAAAGATCTATTGCGTAGTCTTTGTGCATGGACAACCATCTTGCTCTCAGCAGGCCAGTTATAGCCATGACGCCTAAATGTGAAATAGAGACGTCTTAATTTAGGTTCTACTCGTGGTGGAACCCTATGAATGTCTCACCAAAGAAATGTTTATCATAACAAGTAACTATGTTCTTCCAGGTCATTTCTGCCGAATACAAGCATCTTGCTGCGCTCATCGACAAAAGCGTGGTATTTTCTGTTATCTTCATCCTGCAACTACTGAGATACCTGAGATTTTGGTTAAGACAGGGCGATTTACGGTTAAGACCTTGAGTTGGGAATCCTTTTACCACCATGTGGTCATCATTACCCACAAACTCCGTTTGGAGATTACAAACACATAAATACTATACATCTATAAAATCTCTAACATCGATGAGGGAGATTTTTTTCATTCATTTTCATTGCACAACGAAGATGGAGTCCTATGTGGCTGGACATGGGCGGGGTTGGGGTTGGGGTTGGGGTTGGGGATGAAAATGAGGGAAGGAACGAGGACACCTCCCCAATCCCTGCCTTCAGCCTCCAGTGTCATAGCTGATGACAGGAGCGTGCCGCCCCTTCCGGTCGAACGTTAAGAGGAGAGGGAGAGAATTGCAACGAGGGATGGGGATGGGCTAGGGCTGAAATCCATCAAAAGCTCTTCTTAGCAAGACTGTGGACATGAGACAGACACAGACGGAGTTGGGTTTCTGGAGCGGAGTATGAACATATGACTTCTCTTACACCCTAAAGGTGTTCAATTTTATTTTTTACTCTTGCCTGCTCTCTACAAGAGGACGTTTTGTTCTCTGCGTTTTTGTTACCGAAACCATGACATACAGCTTGCATCACTTACCCAGCGTTTTCTCCATCTCTTCCTCTTGCAACATGATATACCATGTGCCCCCCGAACAGCACTGATGTGTAGCGACCTTGCCCTTGCGATGACCTCTGGCCGCTACCTGAGGTCAAGTACACAGTTAACTTTAATACATTTCTCACAATAGGCTTATGACTTGCAACATAGATGTAGAAACGAAAGAAAGAAAGAAAGAAAGAAAGAAAGAAAGAAAGAAAGAAAGAAAGAAAGAAAGAAAGCATTGCACAAAAGTTAGCTTCAATTATATTTCCATTGACAATGTCCAAAAGAAAACTGCAAGAACTTTATAAAACAAAAAGTAGTCGTTCACGAGTTATGTGGGTTCGAATTTGGTCACGTAAAACGAACTCAAATAACATTTAGTAACGAACAATAGCAACTAAATTCCTGTTTGGATATGACCAACATTTTTTTAACTTTAAAAAAGTTTCACACGACCATAAGGAAATGAAAGCTCCCTGCGCATGCGTGCCTCCATGCATCCGTTCTGCCTGTTGGTGTGCAGGAAGGGGATCCATGCTGTGGCGATGAAGTTGGCATAGGAGTCATTGTCCAGGTAGGCAGAGTCTGTGGACAGACAGACAACGCATGCGTTGTGTCAATCACATCACTTACCCCACCCCCACCCTCTACCCCCACCCCCACCCCCACCCCCACCCCCACCCATATCTGCCTTTCTTCTCGTCCTTGTTTATGGTGTACTCTTTTTTTCCAATTACGAAAGAACTCCAGCATCTGTAAAATCACCGAGGCGTTCACGTGTCCTTCCATTTATCAATTCTATCTGTCCATGTCCTCCTCCTTGAATTTGTCCTTTAATCCATTCTGTAATCACCAGTCCATCCGTCGTCCATCAAACCAGCCGTTCATGTATTTCCATTGGTCCATCATAGAGCCATTCCCCCTTCATCCATTCATCCACTCTTTGTTTCATCCTTCCAGTCAGTCGTCAAACGATCCATTCATCTGTGCATCCATCTACTCATCCATGCACCCATCCACTCCATGCATCAACTATTCATGCATCTATCCAACGTTCATCCATTCATCCTATCATTCATTCGACCGTCCGTCCGTCAGTCTATCCATCCATCCATCTATTCACTTTTCCGTCCGTCAGTCCGCTCTTCTACTGAATAGGTGCATCTGCATCCCTTCACTCTGATCATTCCTTTCATCGACTTCTATTTCCCCATTTTCACTCGCATTCAACACTCTCCACCCCCAGTCGCCACAACCCACAACTCCTACCCTTCTTTCCATCCTTCACCCCCCCCCCCTACCCCCCTCCTTCCTCATCTTCCTCATTCTGTTTCACCTTGGTGCCAGGGCACGGTAATGGCCTCGTTCTGGGGAGTCTTGGGTCTCAGGTTCCAGTTGGGATGACCCACGATCTCAGGACCAATCAGCTGTTCCACCAGATTCAAGAGTCTCTCATTGGACCATAGCGACCGGAACGCCTGGAAACGTGCCAGAAATCTTGACTTCATTACTTACTGTGGTGTTAAACATTGCATGCCACCTTTAAAGCTGTCACAGCACAGACGTTTAAAGCAGGCGATTGATAAGAAGTCTAAAACTTACACAGTCAAGGGAGGGATGCTAGTATGAATGATGTCAAAAATGTTGTACTTCGCAAAGTAATTGATATAATTGCAATTCAAGTTAAGATACCATGTTTTGAAGTAGCACGAAAGATTGTGGTTTATTTGGAAACATTTTAAAGGTGAAGAGAGTGGGAGAAGGAAGTATTTGTGAAGAATGTCGGCAGCAGACAGCGTTGGAGACGAAGAATTTGATAAAGAGTCAAGGACCAGGTTGGAAGGGATGAAACATTTGGCAGGTAGGAGGACAAGGAAGATCGACAAAGCTGCACGCGGGGAGAGCAGCAAGGTAAGGGAGCATTTGGCAGATGACAGGATACAGAGGTTACCTCCCTTTACACGTCAAGACGAGTGATGCTTGACCGACAGAGGTCGTCTGCGGCGAACAAAAGAAAAAAAGAAAAAAAAGAATGGATTGTGGAAGAATGAACGTAAGATTTAGAATAAGGATGGGGATTGGAGATGACGCGCAAATGGAAAAGAAGCAAGGACGGGAGCGGGGTGGGGGTGGGGGGTGGGGGGAGGGGAGAGAGGGAGAGAGGGTCGGGGTAGGGGCTGGAAGGGTGGAAAGGAAATGTGAAAGGAGAGGAAAGTGCTTGCCTGCGGTAGACGACCCAGCTTATGCAGGATGATGTTGGTTCCAGGATATTCCTTTTCCAACAGCGTCAGTCTGTCCTCCAGTTTGGCGTCGCGGTGCAGCACTGCAACGACAGCAATGAAACAGCACATCTAATGTCGGCACAAATAAATTTCCATTGCATGCAATGCAAATCCATTGACAAGCTCTATTTATAGACAGTAAGTTTTCTGGCATTTTTCCAGTGACAGTTGCACTAATGGAGTTTTAAACACGACTGACACCCTGAAATTTACATAACTCTCATGAGGAACCACGCAGATAATTCACTCTACTACATAATATTTAGCTTCTCTTTTGTATCATGCACTACGTAAGGTCCGTCGCAACAATATTTAGTTCATCTGATGGCGACATATTGTGTTCAGAGACCCCAAATCGGATGTCGTTATAAAGGGATAAATGAAAATTATTAAGACCGGTAAGATGTATATGTACAATGCAGTGTTCACGTATGATGATAAGCCTACAACAGGTGACTGACTGTACGGACCGTTGATCTTGCCGGCCTTGTGGAGTTTCTCCGCCAAGATGTCCACCTCCTTCTCGATGGCGTCACGACATGGATCCAGTTCCTCACGGGTGAAGAAGTCTTTGATGATGAGGAAGCCCTGAGAGGAAGCAAGCATGACCATTGTTTAGATGTATATTTAGGTTTGCTATTCTCTTCATTGGCCCAGTAGTCACATTATCCATCAGCCTCTAAACACAACAGGAAAGAAATGTGGTCCGACCAAATATAACACTGGGCAAAGCATGCAACAGAAAAAGAAACTAAAATGGAAGAATAACGGGCAGTGAAGGTGGGGGTGGTGTGAAGAAATGTGACCAGAACAGCATGGCTGATGTGTTGTTAGCCTGTCCCTTCAATCCTCAATAATCTATTTTTGCAATCCTATTCTCGAAGTACACCTCATCGCTTTGAAAACTGTGACCATCAGAGAGTGTATGTGAACATAGAATCTTGACGTGTAGCGATAGTTTTAGTTCAGAGACTTTTTCCATATCAAGACTGTTTGTCGACTGCATGATTATAAAAAGTGTGTGCCCAGAAATAGCGCGTTAAATAATTGTGTATGCCAGCCTGAATCAGCAAAATTGCACAGAAACGTATCACATCATTGTCCAGAACGATTAACTTCGATCTACTGTCCCAAATAGTCGTTCCCAAAACTGCGCTACTGACAAGCTCCTCAGCCCACGATGAGAGCCACAGAGTCGCAGGAAGTCAGAGTCGTTAGAGGAAAATGCGTAGTTTTGACGGAGTAAGGTTACCAGGGACCTTGACCTATATTCTGCTGTCACCATATAGGTCTCAAGTGGAAAGAACGGCAATGTGACACCCAGGCATCCCAAACTGTTACAGCATACAGTAGGCCTATAACATAACATAAACACACTCTCTCTCTCTCTCTCTCTCTCTCTCTCTCTCTCTCTCTCTCTCTCTCTCTCTCTCTCTCTCTCTCTCTCATGCACACCAGTTACCGTGCATGCGCACACACACGTGCGCGCGCCCACGCGCTCACACTTCAACACACACGCGTATACAGACATACGCGTGCCCACATACGCACGCAAGCGCATATTATGCACACACGCATCGGTAAACACACAAAGGCAATGGAACACTACAATTCAATACGGGGCACAATACGCTCGTATGCACCTTAAAATGCATATCAAGGTGGGCGTTGTGAAAGCCATGGTTACGTGACATGTAGCCCGATTACCACTGGGTAAAGTGTGCGGTTTGAGCATCTACTAATGGGTGAAGAGTTGCAATACTTTGCAGTGCAGCACACGCACGTGTATATATAGCTCCTCACCCGTTCTTCACCCCCAACCCCCATCCCAGCTTCTTCACCTCCTCCATGTTCATCAGCTATGTACATACCCCTTAAATTTACTGTCTCCTGTTCTCAAGCTTTCATTTAACTCCTGACTAAACACATCCACCCAACCATACCCACACTCTCTTAACTCACTCCATTTTCCCATTTTACAAAAAAGAAAGAAGAAAAGGGTGCAATGAATTCGTGTCAATTTGTTCTTGTCAAAAGGAGGTAAAGGCAGGTTTTCTTAGGAAAAGTTATCGAATATTTTCAAGCAGTGGATATATCATCTTCATCTCGAGCGTACACGTAGTTATTTATATATATCATACATATATCACTGTTGATGTTATCGTCGCTGCTGCTGCTGCTGCTGCTGCTGCTGCTGCTGTTGTTTTGTTGTTCAACTTGAACTTAGATGACTTTCTTTATACATGGAATAACCAGGCAAGAAGGCATTGACCCAAACCAGATTTTTCACCTTTGAAAAAAATTTCCTTGTTGTAGGATAAAAATGTACATTGAATGACACGTTTTTGATATCAATCCTAACAAGCTTGTTGTAAGACTCGAAGCACGTACCTCACGGTAGTACTGCTCCAGCAGATCTCGAGGAAGCTGGCCAGGCTTGAGTTGCTCCGAGGGGGAAGGGGGAGGGGCTGTAGTAAACACATCGCGGTGCTCCTCCCCTGTATACCCTGGAGCCACGATGATGTCTGCCTCGGACATTGCTGTGCTTCTGGGTACTGGAATTAATTATTTGTCTCTTGCCAACTCGCCTTGCTCCTGACGCCGAAACACCCGTATGTCCAAGGACTCCCTCGCTCCCGAGTGGCAGAGTTGTAATGAGAATCTCCATAAGCTGACAGCCTGGGCTGCGGCTGCAGCTGGCCCAAGGAATGCTAAGAGACTTCTCGTAGATACGTTTTTGCGTGCAAGGGGAGAGGGAGAGGGGGAGAAAGTGGAACTTCCGAGTGACACTGGATCTGGTGGGACACTGCTATGGGCCCTGGGTCTTGTAGAGAGGAAACCAGAGAGGAGGAGACGGCAGAGGCAAAGCGGCGTAGACAAACGAGAAGCTGTTGTTGTTTTGCTGATAGGGTGGAGGTCTGGAGACTACGACATTTGGAGTGGTGGGTGGGAGGTGGAGGTGGAGGTTGGGGTTTTATGGGATTGGAGTGTTCTTGCAATGGTAGTCTGTTTGGGGACAGGAACCTACCCCAGAAACCAAACAGTTTTGCTGTGCTAACACCCCCTCCCCCCACCTATACCCCCCACCCCCACCTCCAGCCCCAACCACCACCCCCACCCCCACCCCCGGGCAGTACGATATGATTTTGTCGTTGTTTTGTTCTAGCTTGAAATGAAATATCATCGATGATAGTGCATGTTTTGATAGTCTTATCCTTTGTCAGGATTTCCTGTATGAAGTATGTTGAAGAGTAGCCGCTAGACCGTCTGATCGAGTTTATTTGCTGTTTCAAAGAATGCTATTCAGTGCACTGATATTCGTGTACATATATAACTTCGAAAAAAAATATGTTCCCTTTTGAGTAAATCATCAGTCTCTCATCCCATTGAAATAGGCACGCAGAGTCGATTATGAAAGTGACAAACTGGCGCAAACAATTTCGAAAGATGTCAGCATGTCCCGGCCATGCATTGCACAATGCATGAAACTGTGGCGCGAGTGGCAGATCTCGACCTCGACCAGATCCAGTGTCACACTGCAAATGGCACTCGAGTTTCCATGTAACTGTCCCTACAGACTTGTTGTACGAAAACCTTGACTTATTTCTGCCTATCATTACCAACCTCATCAATTCCTCTCTCTCCTCCGGCACTGTTCATACTGACCTGAAAACTGCTGTAGTCATACCCTTGATCAAAAAGCCCTCCCTAGACAAGAATCAGCTTAAGAACTATAGACCAGTTTCGAATCTACCCTTCATTTCCAAAATTCTCGAAAAAGTAGTCCTCAGTCAACTTATGTCTCACCTTGAAGCTAACGATCTCTGCAACCCTCTTCAGTCAGCGTATAGAGCTGGCCACAGCACCGAGACTCTTCTGCTCCGTGTTGTAAATGACATTCTCTCTGCTCTGGATGATGATAAACTCTCTGTTCTGCTTCTCCTGGATAACTCGGCCGCTTTCGATACCATTGATCACTGTGTTCTTCTGTCTCGTCTTGAAACTGTCTTCGGCATTCGCTCCACAGCTCTTCAGTGGTTCCAGTCTTACCTCCATGACCGTACACAGTATGTGTCTGTCAACAACATATCTTCTCCTTCTTCTCCTCTGCTCTTTGGCGTCCCTCAGGGTTCGGTGCTCGGGCCAGTTCTCTTTGTACTGTACACTACTCCTCTATCAACTGTCATACAACAACACGCAGTCAATCACCACCTATTTGCAGATGACACACAACTCCAACAATCATGCAAGCCTTCAGAAATCCTAGCATTGGTACATACCTTTGAAAACTGTTCTTCTGACATCAAGTCCTGGATGTCTACAAACAAATTAAAGTTGAACGCTGAAAAAACTGAAGCCCTTCTCTTCTCTGGATCAACTGCTGTAACCCCAACTCCTCCTTCCACTATCACAATAGGTTCTAGTGACATCTCTTTTTCTGCCAGTGCCAGAAACCTCGGTTTCATCATGGACTCTAGCATGTCAATGAAACAACACATAGCTGCAGTATGTCAGACCTGCTACTTCCAGATCAGAAGAATTAGTTCTATCAGAAAATTTCTCACAGTAGATGCTACTAAAACTCTGGTCACTTCCTGCATTCTGTCCAGATTAGATTATTGCAACTCTCTTTTGATAGGCTGCCCTGACTCTACTCTCCAACCTCTGCAGAAAGTCCAACACTGTGCTGCCCGCCTCATTTTTAGAGCGCGTCACCGACAACCCTGCACTCCTCTCATGAAAGATCTCCACTGGCTGCCTGTTTCTGAACGTATCAAGTATAAGACTGCATGTCTCTGCTACAACATCATCTCTGAATCTGCACCTGCCTATCTCTCTGATCTGGTCTCTCTGTACACCCCTTCTCGCTCACTCCGCTCTTCTGCTGACACCCGACTCCTCCGCCAAGGTCGCTTCAAGCGCAGAACTCATGGCTTTCGCTCTTTCTCATACTATGGCCCTCAACTGTGGAATTCTCTCCCTCACAATATCCGACACTCTACCTCCATCTCTTCCTTCAAATCCAACCTCAAAACCTACCTTTTTCAGCAATATTACTTGTGAATTCGTTAGAATCCTGCCGCAACCCCCCCCCCCCCCTCCTCTACCCCCACGTACATCTTGACATCTGTGTAAATATTTGTATAGTATATTGTCAGTCTGACTGTGTACATCTGAATGCATGTGTTTGACTATGACTGGATGACTAAATGTATAGACTGTGTATTGTATGTTTATTTTGTATATGTATGTATATATGTTACGCGCTTAGAACCTCGGGAAAGGCGCTTTATAAATACAATAAATTATTATTATTATTATTATTATTATTATAAACATGCATAGGAGCGAGACTCAGCAGTAGACAACTGTTGTGCTACTTCAAAATAGTCTCCTTGTTTTCCAAGCCCGTCAAAGAGTGGTGGAAGTGGAGGTGGTGGCCTGTGCATCCAGGACTTGTGGGATGGAAGTGTCAGGCTCGGGAGTCCCTTGCACACAGTTAGAGACAAACATGCACACATATGCGTGTCTGCTTTGTGAGATGCATAATCAGATGCACAGAGAGACAGTGATAGCGAAGAAGACACCTGAATCTCCGCGCGCATACTTACACAAACATGCAGACACATGGGGGGGGGGGGGGGGGGGGGGGAGAGGGGGCGAGATAGGGGGGGGGGCGAGACAGAGACATAGATAAAGAGAGATAAAGAGAGACACAGACAGACAGACAGACAGACAGACAGACAGACAGACAGACAGACAGACAGACACACAGACAGACAGACACACACACAGACAGACAGACAGACAGACAGACAGACAGACAGACAGACAGACAGACAGACAGACAGACAGACAGACAGACAGACTCACAGACTCACAGACAGACTCACAGAAAGACAGACAGACAAACAGACTGACTGACTGACTGATTGACAGACTGACAGACAGACTGACAGACAGACTGACTGACTGACTGACTGACTGACAGACAGACAGACTGACTGACTGACTGACTGACAGACAGACTGACAGACTGACTGACACAGAGACAGAGTGTAACACAACAACACGGAATCAGACCAACAGGCCAGGGAATGAGAGCGTAGAAAAAGGTCAAGACAGACAGACATGGAGGACAACTACAGCCAGTGAAAGAATGTCATGTCACAACACAACTCGTCCTCCCACCTTATTCCACTCCAGGCATCCGCAGCCTTTCTGACGTCACACAGAGCTATTCCTCACACCACAGCACGGAGACTGCAGAGCTCTGGAGTCACATCTCCACTCCAGCATCCACTGTCTCCTCCTTCAAGATGGCTGGCGCGTCGCGTGCCTAGTTACTGTCACTAGGAAGAGACGTCGGTAGTCTTGTTCGTGTAAACATTGCGTGGATCTGGAGTGAGAAGCGAGCGGCACTGCCGGACTGTTGACCCAGGACAGGCACTCTGCCGTCTCACACCCGACAGTTGCAACGCAGTGATTGGCTGGGGGTGATCACGTATCCTTACGGAGTTTGTGTTTGTCAACAGAGCAGCGCTAGTGCAGCCAGGGATCTATCTAGGCCAGCGGCGCTGTGCGGCTTTGAAGGCTGTCGCTGTGCACAGTTGGGAGGACGATCGTGGTGCAGGTGTTTACAAAAGCGAGAATCAGGGGTAGACAACCGTTTTACTTCTCTGAAATAGTCTCCCTTGTTTTCCAAAGGCCGACAAAGAAAAGCGCGATGGAGGTGGTCTGTGGCAGTGGACGATGGCGGCCTGTGCGTCCAGGACTTGTGGGATGGAAGTGTCAGGCTCGAAAGTCCCTTGCACACAGTTAGAGACAAACATGCACACATATGCGTGTCTGCATCGTGAGATGCATAATCAGATGCACAGAAATAAGGTGCCAGCGAAGAAGACACATGAATTCCTTCACCCAAACTTACACTGACATGCACACACACACACACACACACACACACACACACACACACACAAACACACCCGCGCGCATGCGCGTGCACGCACGCACGCACACATACACGCACGCACGCATGCACGCACGCATTCACACACACACACATGCACACACACACTCACACACACACACACACATTACCAATAAACATGCATGCTCGCACACACTTACACGCACACAAACACGCACACATACACAAACACACACACACAGCACACACACACCTACAGATGCAAAGGCATGCATGCACCCACGCGCGCGCACGTACAAACAAACAAACAAACACACACACACACACACACACACACACACACACACACACTACCATTTATTCCAAAACCCTTGACTGGGTTGTTTGGGCACCACTGATATATGATCCTCTGAACAGTTCTCGCCAACATCTTTGGTTTCCGTCAATCTCCGGGAACTTCCGAAGCCAGTCCACTCTTTAATGTTATCTTCCCATCTGTTTCGCTGTCTGCCTTTCCTTCTCCTTCCTGGCACTGTGTCTTGCAAAATAGTCTTTGCAAGGCTGGTTAAGCCAGTGACGACCATTCCACCTCAACGCACCCCCCCCACCCCCACCCCTCTGTGCATCTGATAGTGGGTCCCCTGCCTAGCTACAGGAGCAGGCCCCGAAATCCCAGCAGCCAGGGGGTCCACCTGATGAGGGGGACATCGAGCGGCTCCAGCCGTCCGTCACACTCCACCACTCCACCCCTGTGTCTGATAAAAAGCCTGCACTCCCACACAGTCACTGAATGACTTCCATTTACTAAGAATGATTCTCGGCAAAAAGGTAAATAAATCAATACATTTTAATGAAAAGAGTAAAGTCAACAGGTCGTTATTTGATGCGTTGTTTGGAAGTTTATTCATATTCTAGGTAGCGAGAAACGTGTAGCTTATAAAGTTCTATGCAAGGATTGCCGTGCAAAATAACTACAAGTATGTGACACATTACCACATATATGGTGTAGCAGGCTCAGTGTAATTTCAATATATGATTGCTGATGTTTATTGGAACAAAGAATGCTTTCAAAATACCAGAGGAAACATTTAATATCTGCCAAAGACAGGTGTAAATGAAACAGGAAAATTCACTCGCCATTCCGTTTGATTTCACAGCAATAGATTCTAGAAAGATAAACACCTACGCTGCAATGTGTACCTAACGTAAACACCTTCACAAAGCAAGTAAGAACATCATTACATGGTGTAAAGACACACAAGATATACACATTCCAATGAAAACAACTATGAAACAGCGAAGAGAAAGGAAAGTAGTATGCTGTCCATCACCATCACCTCCTGTCACAGGGAAGCCACACACACTCACAGTCACGCTGCAGTGTCACGTGTCCTGTCCAATCCACTTCCATCCACCATGCACACCAGCACTGCTGCAGTCTTTACCCCCTGGTCATCGGACGTTCCTTTTCTCTCCTCTACCTCCTCAAGTCCCTGGCCACCACCAAACCTTGGCAGTGCATGCGTCCCATGTCTCTTTCCATCAAGGAGTGCAGTCCAGCCCTCACAGGTGCCCCTTACACACTGCTGTGTGCAGATGCAATGCCAGTGCTTCCATCTTGCCAAGGCTGCAGTCCATCACACCAGCTACATCCAACACCACAGGTCATCAGCATGAGGCCAGAGTCTCACTACCAGACACACAGCCTTGTACCAGTCACTGACAAAGGTAGATACCACGCATACATCTTCATCCAATATTATGAACATGACTTTTCTTTCATAGACTTAACAAGAAAACACACTTTCTCTTCATGGTTGATTCAAATACAAAGTTTGCATAGACAGACAGACCACAGAAAAACTGTACATGGTCCACACAAATAAAACTGCCTTACAAACACTGTAGGCATGTCAGTAAAGACTGTTTTGTTCCATCATGACAAGTCATGTCATGCCACGCCTAGACTTGTCATGTGAGAGTCATGATATGGTCATGTGACCACAAATTAAATTTGGCACTGAATAAAAAAACCGCAAGGTAAATAAATAAAATAAAAGAAGAGCCATTGACTGAATATTATTTTTCAATGCGAATCATACCACTATGAAAACATTACACACACACACACACACACACACACACACACACACACACACACACACACACACACACACACACACACACACACACACGCACACACACACACGCAGAAAAAACAGACAGACAGACAAACAGACACACACACACACACACGTATGCACGCATGCACGCACATTCACACACATGCACGCACACACACACGCGTGCGTGCGGACAGACAAACACAAACAAACCGATACCTTACACATACAAACACACAAAACAAAGCTTGTATTTCCACACACACATGAACACACATATATGAATAAACACATGAACAAACACATATACACACAAATATACATCAACAGTTACACACACACAAACACACACACATGCACACATACAAACACACACACATCTACACATATATACGCATCTACACTTAAACACACACATACACATATATACACACACTCACACACACAAAAATATATACATGCACACGCACACACATACACACACAGATACACACACATATACACACACATTCACACACACACACACACACACACACACACATATATATATATATATATATATATATATATATATATATATATATATATATATATATACACACATACATACATACACAAACAAACACACACACACACATACACACACAGATACACACACATTCATACACACATATACACACATACATACACACACACACATGTCTTCAAAAATCCTTCAGTGTATTCACATTGCCAATTTATTCTACATGTATACATGTATAAGATTTTGTTACATTCTGTCAATCTGTCTTTTTAATCATTCCTTCTTTATTTGTTTCTTTTCTTATTTCTTTTAAACATTTTCTACCTTCCTTTCTTCCTTTATTTGTACTTTACTTCAACAGTGATCTGATGAGACTGACCATACCAGGGGTCAAGGTCACATGCTGACCACTCTCCACTCTCACACACACTGAGGCTTGGGTCGCATTTGCTAAATTGAACGCACTGACACATGGCCACAGAGGCCGTGACATGGCCACCTCCCTCTCACACAGCACCTGTCTGCCATCAACGTCTAGGACGGCAAGACGTTTACTCTGGGCATCCAGCAGGAAGCCTAGGGTTCTTTCCACAGGGCTGTGTGGGTTGAAGGGGGCCAGCACTGTGACAGGGAGTCGTGTGCCACAGTGGAACACCTCGGCCCTCACACTGCCTCCTGATGGGAAAAGTCTGACAGTGAGGGCAGTGTGACCTGTCACACCAATGCCCGCCCCACACGCCTGGAGGTCCTCCATAAAGGCAACTCCCACTTCACACAAATAGACATTCCCAGCTATCTGTGGATTTGGCAAGGCTTTGACGTGGACCTGCCAGTAGCACGTCTGCCCTGGCAAGGCCTCTGTGCCACAAGTCCCCCTGAACCTGAATTTCTGCTGTGACTGGGAGGGACTGGGAGGGTGGGGCTGGTTGCTCAGGGAGCAGCCATCAGCACTGACTGTGCAGTCTCCATGGCAACGACTGCCATCCAGACTGATGTCAGGAACTGAAAGACATCAAAGAATAATATAGCTAAAATAATGCAAAAGGGGCTCTGTCAGTCCTGATACATATTTAGTATAAGGGCAGCACAATCACAATGTATTTCAGTGAAGTCAATTAGTCATGTGTGTGATGGTGTATTGAAATCAATACCATAAAACTTGATTTGATATAAACATGGTATTTCACAACTTACTTTCAGTCCACTGAATCAAGTGACCATGTGACTCCTGTAATGTCAGAGCAAGTGTGCATTTCAGACAGGTCCTCAGTGCTAGAAGTGACAGCAGTGGAAGCAAAGCTTGTGACAAAGATTGCAAGTGTCACTGATGCCATGTAGCATGCATCTGGTGTGACTGTCACAACTTTGGGGAAGGACAACAAAGCAACAACCATTCACAGTCATCCACTGGACACAGGTCAAGTCTCTACAATGCTACAGCTACAAGTGCCAGTGCAGTCTCAGCCACCTACACAAGCATGAAGGACTGAATGTTGGTGGAAGTGTGTGTGTGTGTGTGTGTTTGTGTGTGTGTGCGTGCATGCGTGCGTGCATGCGTGCGTGTGTGTGTGTGTACATAGTGCTACTCACAGACAAGTGGAAGGTCTCTCACGCCAGTGAGGACAGCAGCTGTAGCATCAGCCTGAGACTCTGCAAGTCAAAGGAAGACTGGCTGTACTACACTGTTCATAGATGATGCGGTCTCTTTCACTGCACTGCACTGAACACAAGAGACAGACTCACACCATGCACTCTCATTTATTGCACAATTATGATGTATTCCTGGATGACTTGCACCAGCCCTTCCTCTATGTTGAACCCCCTCAGGACCTGCCAGAGGCCGTCGTGCCACACACGGTCGAAAGCCTTCTTAAAGTCAATGAAGTTGTGGAAGAGCTCTCGTTGGTGTTGTAGGTGCTTCTCAATGATGACCCTGCAGTTGAAGATCTGTTCCACTGTGCTCCGCCCAGCTCTGAAGCCAGCTTGCTCCTCCGCCAGCAGTTCCTCAGTCTTACTCTTCAGGCGGTTGAGGATGATGCGTAGCATGACCTTGCCGATGAGGCTGATGATGGCGACCTCAGCGATGGCCCGACTGAGCAGGATGTGGAGAAGCAACTCCATCAGCATCTCCACCAAGTACAGACTCTACAAGTCCATGGTGGTTTCCATCCTACTCTACGGCTGTGAGACCTGGACGTTACTGGCGGACACAGAGCGAAGGATCCAGGCATTTGAGTCCAAGTGCCTCCGAAGACTGCTCCGCATCTCCTACTTGGAGCACAAGACGAATGAGTTTGTGCAGAACTTGACAGCAGCACTTGTAGGCCCACAGGAACCCCTTCTGGCGACTGTCAAGCGACGCAAGCTGGCCTAGTTTGGCCACGTCACCAGGCACGACTCCCTGTGCAAGACTGTACTGCAGGGCACACTAGAGGGCGGTCGTCGCCGTGGTCGACAGAGAAAGAGCTGGACGGACAACGTCAAGGAGTGGACGGCCCTCCCCATGAAAGAGCTGCTCAAAACAGCCACCAACAGACCTGAATGGCGGATGATCTCCGTGTCGTCGTCTCTCATGTCCCCCCGACGGCCAAAGCGGCCAAGGGAATGAGATGAGATGAGATGAGATGATGTATTCTCACTCACTACACACTTATGACACACTCTCATTCACTGCACACCTATGACACACTCTCACTCAATACACACTTATGACACACTCTCGCTCACTACACACTTATAACTCTCTCTCACTCAATACACACGTATGACACTCTCACTCAATACCCACTTGTGACACACTCTCACTCACTATACATACATTACAACCACTCTACACACTTATGACACACACGTACTTAATATAAGCATAACAATATCACTCCCTGCACATTTATAATACACTGTCAATCACTAAACACATGACACACTGTCAATCACTGAATACCTCTGAGACACTCACTTACTACACACACACACAGGGCTCATTCATGGCTCACATATGACACATTCTCAATCAGTGCACACTATGACACATTCTCACTTACTACACACATAACACTCAGTCACTACATACATCTGACCCATTATCACTACCTGTGTTGCAATAAACACACCTCACTCACTGTCAGTCTCAGGAAAGACAAGTTTTCATTCCTTCAAAATGATCAGAATCAAGACACGATGGACTCCAGTCTCATTTATTCATGTCGATCCTTATTGGTAAATATTACATCATTGTTACAGTCTGTTCTGGGCATAGTATACATACAGAGAAAATTTGCCAGACACATGTCCACATAGTATTGTCATTATAGCAGAGAAGGTCTTACTGATTGTTCCCAGGGACTCCAGCAAGGCTCTCAGCTCCTCCAGCTTCTCTGTCCCCACCTGCAACAACAAAACCACATTGCCAACTCAGCCCAGGGCTGCTGCTGTCTCTACCACACACACACACCACTCTACAGCAGCACACACCAACACTGCACCAGGCCCCAAGCCCTCACTCAACTGCTGCAGCAGCTGGCTGCCAAAGTGCAAGGCTGCACACGTCTGCACTCACAAGACAAGCACACTGCCTCAGTGATGGAGCAACAAGGACTGTATAGCATCTGCAGGATTCTAGCACACAGGAAAAACAACGAAGACTTATTCAAGATTTTGGTATTTGATGGATGTTCAAAATACACTTTTTTTTGCCTGAATCAAATTAGTGGGGGAATGTTTACAGTGTGCTGCCATAAGGGGATCTACAGCCGAGCCATTTTATGGCTGAGTTTTAGCATTGACTTTTCTTGGCTGTCACAGTTTGCATCTCCAAAGAAAACCACACCTCTTCCTGTCATAGAAAACTCAACAGCAGCCTACCTGGAAGGTTGCAGCAGCAGCCACAGGTGTGGTCACTTTCTCCTTCAGGTCAGCTGCAGTCCTCTCCAAGTCAGCACTTGCCTTGGTCAACTGAGAGGTCAAACTTAGGGAGACCAGTCTCCTTCCATAGTCTGCTGCAGACTGGGTGGCAGCCTGCATTGATCGAAAGTGATCTAGCTGTTCCTCCAGGTGTAGTCGCTCACTCTTTACCTGTCCAGAGATCGCCGTGGTCAGTGATGAGGAATAAATAAACATGTCTTGACCAAGAATGATACTACAATCAAAGAGAACATCATCCGTGTTGTAGCTAAATCAGCACAACGAAAAAACTGTCTGTCACAAACTATTTACATCAGCATGTGAAGCCAGTCAGGGCAACATTCAACAAATGCATGGATGCACATACAGACATTCACAGTGACTAGACTAGGATGATGTGTGATCAGGATTTGTCCTCAAGGACAGGTGAGTGAGTCCTACACCAACATTGTGTTCCCATCACTACACAACAAATTCTGTAAACAAAACTGAATTCCATTGTAGAATCAATGAAGTGTACTTTCAGTCAAGAACACAGTAGATTATGTCTGCACTCAAATTATCCATACATTCAGGCAACACACAGGGAAAAAAGCATGTGCTTATATGGAAGTATATATGACAGAAAGCCAGAGCAAATTAATGCACACCTGCACATCTTCACTCACATACATTTTTGCAAGAATGGATTTATCCCAGTCATAATATCATCACACCTACCTTGGCACTGAGTTCCTCCAACGCCTCTGCCTGCCTCTCCATGGCTGTGCTGACCACACTGGAAAAAGCGTCCTTCACTTCTTTCTCTGCCTTCCTGTGGTTGCTCTCCAGTGCCTGTAGGCTTGCTTCCGACTCTTCTGCTTTCTTCTGAAAGGTTTTCTGGGTCTCCTCCAGCCTCTCACAGACTGCCAGGATCTGCAAGTGGATAGAGTAGTTGAGGATTGAAACCAAGTCAAAGTGACACTGAAGCAATGGAAAGAGGAAAACAATCAATAGAAACCTGTACTGCATTCAACTGAAAAATAGTACTTGGCCTCACATAGTGCCATCTCTCTCTACAAAGATCATATAAGCGCAGACATTTCATGAAGAGAGTTGTGTTCAAGTCACAATACTAATGATAGTAAAAACTATGACATTGTATGTCTTGTACACGACTTTAACAAGTGGAAGTGAAGACATTGAAGAAATCAGTTAACTGCATATATTCAAACATCCTTTCAAAAACATGCAAGATAAAGCAAAACACACTGTACTGTTACAATTTGGGTTTATCTAAAGATCGTGACAAGGTGGGATGTAAAGTGTTGTATAATTAAGGGATGAGCCAAAACCTATGTTGGCTCATGTTATCAGCTTATGGATTTTAAACGTCTACGACA
>JAWQFJ010017138.1:10000-15000 GCA_034096865.1 Theodoxus fluviatilis
GGGACATCGCAACCGACTTGCCGACTAGTGAACTCTCGCGACATCGCCAGTGGCGTAAATCAGCTGGCACTGTGCAGAGGGTAAGGACGAGGCCGGTTAGGGAGGAATCCTGCCATTTCAAGTCCTTTGAAGTCAACCCCGAGTTCGCAGCTTTGGAATGGAATGAAAAGTTCGCTTCCATTGTTTCACATTCCCGTCATGTTTTCAAACTACTCATCGATATTTATCTTGGCACTACTATTGAATTTCCACGGCTCTGACATAGAGGGACATAGAGCGTACTGCGAGGACGTGACAGAGAGTGAATCGCAAATAGGCGTTGCCGAGATCACAGCAGGAACGCTCCGACCACGATGAAAGAAAGCATCGAGACAGGGAGGTGTCCTAGACCCACCCTTTTTGCGCTTCACTTTGCGGGCGTTGATATGAGGTCCCCTGTCGCCAGCGCCTCAAGGTACAGGTATGCACGACAGCTGCGTGCCATCACCCGCGTGATTTATATGGAGTGGGCACTTTGGCTTGACAGGTGTATGTGCAAAGGGCCAAGGTCGATTGTGTTGACGGAAAGAGATAAGCTTATAGCCCGCACTGAAATGTCTTTTTTCCATCTAGTGGTTGTTGTGTTGATGATAGTAACCAAAACATGACCTTTCCCATTTAGGTCGAGTCTGCAAACATATCCACAGCGCCTTCCTGAGAGATTTGTTGAAGAGAAATGACGGGAGAAATGGAGCCTTGACTGGCGCATATTTCCACTAAAAAGTGATTTGGGTAGTTATTGCTTAATGTTCATCCTGCAAAGCCTTATCCATCCATTCATTCATCCAAGCATCCATCCATCATTCTATCACTCCCTTCCGCTATCAATCTACTCCTCTTTCCTTCCATCTGTCCTTCCCTACCTCGACCCATTGATCCCTAGCCCTCACTCCTCTCTTCCTCCATCCCTCCTTTCGTCTATCCCTCCATAACTCCCTCTCTCCACATCTCCATCCACCCCAACATCCATCCATTTGTTCCATCCACCCATGTATCCATAGCGTCGCCATCAGGGCAGAGTTGAGAAACCCATGACTTGTTGCAGAAAAAATCACTTGAAAATGACTCAGACGACTGAGAAGGACGTGTGCTCATTACAACAGAAACGATTCTGTTCATCAAGGGTTTCTTTTCGGAAGGCTTAATCATTGAATGGTGATGATGATGTTCGTCCTTCGGTGTCGAAGTTGACCACTTCAGCATTAGGTGGAAGATCTGTGACTGTGGGTCCGAAGGTGATCATTGGATAAGTACTACACCATAAACATTCTTCTTCCTTTTTGAAAAACTGTTTGCAACAATAAAAGTCAAGTGACATTGTTTTTAAACCGGTGTTCCGAAAAGTGTATCCGGGTTGTCAGAAGCTTATTGATTTGCTCGGTTTTGTTTATGACTCGTCAAGTGCGTCTTACTTTTCTGAAGAGAAGGCGTGGAATTTTCTTTCTCATTCTTTCTGCTGTGCAGATTTTCTTTGTCTTGTTCGCACTGTGTGTTGTTGAAGACGTAAATATAATGGGCGCTCGTAGTTCAAAACCTTATAAGAATCCACATCTTATCTCACCTTTTTGAGGGACGATGCCTGGTGCTTGGGAGGGTGGATTGATACAAAGAAAACAAGAGGAGCTTGCGAGACTGATATGAAATGTCAATGCCACAGTTTGATCAGTGCTTGGGAGGGTGGATTGATACAAAGAAAACAAGAGGAGCTTGCGAGACTGATATGAAATGTCAATGCCACAGTTTGATCAGTGCTTGGGAGGGTGGATTGATACAAAGAAAACAAGAGGAGCTTGCGAGACTGATATGAAATGTCAATGCCACAGTGTGATCAGTGATTTGGGCGTGGTGGTTTGTTTGTGTGTTGTTGTTTTTTTTTTGGGGGTGGGTGGGGGTGGATGAGGGGGCCACGTACAGAGTTTTTTCACAGCATTCATATGAAATCTTAGCAAAATGGGAAGAAAACAAATCTTCATTAGATTAAATGATGAGAATACCCGTAGAAAAGTGTTTTAAGCAAATATATGTTAACAGTGCAGCTAACGTAAAGTTTGTCAATGACAACATGCATATATGAGACAACCAAAAATATTGCACTGATCATAATGCAACAATAACGACGACGATGACGACTACGACAACTACAATTATTTCATCGAAATCAACTTCAGAAGTAATAATGCATGATGTGACATAAAATCTAACGTGCAAAAATAGTATTCCAGTCTGTTGTAAACAAGTTACAGAGTGAAAACAAAGGTTTTACCGAATACTATTAGTGAAGAACCAACGAGGTTTGTTAATGGTAGGTATTTATGAGAAAACGCATTACACGACTTTATGACGCTCTTTATCCCTCCAGGTTTACTGGAGGTCCTACAGACTTTATCTGTCTCTGTGTGTGTGTGTGTGTGTGTGTGTGTGTGTGTGTGTGTGTGTGTCTGTCTGTCTGTCTGTCCCGTCTCCACGGCTTATATCTCAAAAACTACTGGACGGATTTCCTTGAGATTTTGCACACTGACTGGAAGTTAGGTCCGATTCAATATTATCAAATTTTCAGAATCGAGGTTTGAAAAGAAAGTGACTTTTTTACATTTTGGTGTTTTAATGAAAACGATTCAACGGACTCCATTTTGCAAACTCTGTGACGTTATCATTTGACGTCGAATAAAGTGACGTCATTTGCGAGGAGATTTTCGATCCTATATGCCAGAAGAAGTTCTGCCTGCCGGACAGCCGAAGGTTCGAAGAGGAGGAAGTACGCCTCTATCTCGGAAAGGTACCACTTCGTCCCGTTTGCTGTTGAAACAACCGGAGTAGTCGGACCGGCAGCAACGGAACTCATCCGAGAGATCGGCCAACGGATTGCACTGTCGACAGATGACCCACGCCAGACACAGTTCCTTTTCCAGAGAATCTCGCTGTCAATTGTGAGGGGCAACGCGTTCGCGATCACATCGTCGGCCAAGCGTGAGGCTGCCCGTGACCCAAAGCCGAGGGGTTTTCCCCGCCCCTGATCCTGGCGGCTGCGTTTAGACAACTTGCCTAAATTGATGTATTCTTTCCCACCTGGAACTTTCTAGGGTTGGGGTGAGAATTGAGCGCTCTTTGCCTCTTCCGAGCACCTACAGATGTAGTGCAGCGCTTCATTTGTTAATCTTCTGCGCCCCATGTTGTGTTGATAGACGCTAAGAAAATGTTTTCTTTGCCATAGACATCGTTTATGCACGTTTAAATGTATTCTGCATGAATAAAAATTCAAATAGACAAAAAAAAAGAAGAAAAAAAAGAAGAAGTTCGAAACACCTGGGGAGGAATGGCGAAATTCCAACATGTGCGACGTCATCAATAACGTGACGTCATTTGCGAGGACAGTTTATAGGAGAATTAATTTAGATAGATATGTCCTCAGATGTCTTAGGCTGCGAGGCCTTTATCTGATCTTTTGATCAGTACTTATGGCTACTCTCACTCTCTCTCTGTCTCTCTCTCTCTGTCTCTCTGTCTCTCTATCTCTCTCTCTCTGTCTCTCTGTCTCTCTCTCTCTCTCTCTCTCTCTCTCTCTCTCTCTCTCTCTCTCTCTCTCTCTCCCTTTCAGTCTTATGACTGATCTTGACCAGCACTTTAAAAAGCTACAAAGAGGGTGATGCAAGTAAAGGCATCAGTAATACATTAACTGTTTTTCTTGTTTAATTCACTGGTTTCCAAACTATGACTAAAATTCAGATGATGAGGTGCGTGTTGCTGTCACTTTGCAAGTTAGGACTAACAATGCCATCTGAATATATAGGCTACAAAATGTTGGTCTGTCTGCCTCTTCTTGTATAGCAACTTGTATATTCACGCTTTAGTTTACCGATATTTCTATGAGGGTGGATGCTTATCAGCCTGCATATATCTCTACACCCGGCAAATGTAAAGCGTGGGACTGAGAGATTCGGTCTCTAGCTATGAGAACAGGGGTACAATAGGCTAAAGAGACTAGGAAAGAGTACCACGTTGATCAAAGGGCTAAAGTGAAATACCTCAAGATTTGTCAAAGGCAATCGCAAATGGGACTGATATACAAAGACTAGGTCCTTGATCCAGTCCAGGAAGTGCCACTGAACAAAGCCGCACCACAAAGTCGATTCTTAACCAGGCGAATACTTCAGTCACGAACCTGTCAGGAAAGAACGAAAAGATCTCCTGCCCGGAGTTGTCTGCCCAAACAACACAGTTACATGATGAGCAGCGTAGCATCGTGTAACTCTGTGGCCCAACTTTGGACTGCATTTCGACTTCGTTCCACTTCTCGATTTGAATGGCATAGCCATTTTAATGAACTGTTGATGTATTCCACATAGTGCTTTGAAAATTAGTGCAGTGATTTAGTTATGGTGTACGAATGCGTGTTAGTAATCCTCCAATGGGCGTTTTGCATGCGAGCCGAGTACAAAATGGCGGTTTGTGAGCCCGGCTAGAGGGAAGAGGATAGGTCTGTAGTGTTTCCAGTGCATATCCTGGAAACACTACGTGCGCTTCTAACCTGGTTCATGAGCGGAAGTGTTTGTCCCGGTAAAAACCACCTTAACCACAACAAAAGAACAAACGAACTAGCGAGTGAAGAAACAAATGAGCAATCGAACGAACGAATAGTTTATTTCTTGTGAGGTACTGATCTATCACAACCAATTTACACAGGATATGCTTCATTGACCACAGCAATGTAAACTACCTCGTGCGTTCTCAGGATTATGCGCTATCACCAGGAGAGAGAGAGAGAGAGAGAGAGAGAGAGAGAGAGAGAGAGAGAGAATGTGAGAGAGATGGGTAGCGAGGGTATTTGAGAGAGAGAGAGAATGAGAGAAAGACAGAGAGAGAGAATGTGAGAGAGAGATGGATAGAGAGAATATTTGAGTGAGAGAGAGAGAAAGAGAGAGAGAGAAAGAGAGAGAGAGAATGTGAGAGAGAGATGGGTAGAG
>JAWQFJ010017138.1:20000-37500 GCA_034096865.1 Theodoxus fluviatilis
GCTTGAATTTAATATTTTCCCGGATGTTTCAATGTGTTTTTCTCAAACTGATTTTTCCTGTTGATATATACGTAAAAGTTCATATTTACCGCATTTCTCAGGAAACCAGCTTCAATTTGGTGTCAGCAGAAAGCCGCTTTTCTGTGCTTTACTTTGATACCAAAATCTCAAAATCTATAGAAAATGACTTATAGTTCCTTTTGTGGTGCTCGCTCACAAATGTGTCTACATGCAGAACACAATGACTTTGTAATGTCATCAAGACAATGCAGAACACTTAATCTGCAGTGCCGAGTGACGAAACAGTCTGCAGGTTGCAAATTCTAATTACACTGAAGGAAAACCCGTCAACAGCTTCTGACCTGCGACCAAATAAACCGTTGCTATCATGCCGACCCAGTGTCTATGAGCGAGTATATGCAAGTACGGTAATTAATGACTGGATCAGCAGTGCGCGCTGCAGGTATGAAGTTAATCTTCAAGGAATTGCGGAGATGGACGGCGAAACACCTCTCCAAATACCGAGTCTGTCACTCACTGTCAGTGCACCGTGATAAAAGCACGCTCATGCCACATGGTTGTCGTCGTTCAGGAGGCGAGCCTTGACGGACCTGGAATGCTCTTGAGACGTTGTCTAATCCCTCTTGAAATGCCTGCACAGGTTTGCTGGAAGTAGCCGGCCAACGAACTCTCAGGTCATGCACGAACACTTCGCTGTGTTGCTGAATGCACTCTCGGCGTATCCTAAGAACGCCTAAGCTGGTGTACAGTATTCTACCTGGCTTGCAAGAAATGCTGTGTCCCCAGGACACGAGTGGTCCTGGGCCTCGCCCCGCTCGACTGAGAGGCGTCATCCTGGAGAGAAGATAATCCGTGGGCGCTCTGCGGCAAAACTTAGGGATAAGAAGCCAGCTCTTGCATATCTCAGAGTCAGTAACCATTGCGGTATTCACACACAGCACTCACTCACCTAGCGGTAATCTCGAATCTGCTTGGGGAAGGTATGTACTTGCTTCTGTCATACCAACGGTGGGTGCTAGAGGCACCAATGGACCGACAATGCGACAGGGTAAACGAAAGGATTTCAAAGAAAATTCCAGTAAGACGGAGAAGGTGAACGTTTGAAGGGAAAGGAGTGAACTTCATCATGCAAAATATGGACCTGGAATTATATTTTGTTAATGGAGCAAACAGCTGAAATAACCTTGTGGTGCATTGATAAGGCCTCCCTCCTCACACGTGGCAAGTTTTGGTGAAAGGAAAGAAAACTTATTTGTGTCCAGTAAAACACAATATGAGAACTGGGGGAACATAAAAAATCCGGAACATAAACTTAGGACATCTGCGTAGTAGTCGACAACGATATCAATGGCCACGTGAATTCACACCATAATTTGTGTGTTGATGGATATCTTCCAACTTACCCCACAACATCGTGATCATAGTGATTGTAGTATTTCTTTCGAATTTTAACTCCCAAACCAACCAGTTCCCCACAAACAAAACGCGAAAAACACTCTATGGTGTGAACTGCATCATAGATCCATTACCAACTCCGTTCTCCACCCAGTCGTTCAACATGGGCGGTGTTTGATTTTCTTCAAACTTTATCTGATACGCTGATAAGCCATGGCGACAACAGGTTTGTCACAATAAAATGCACACATGAGAAAAATGCGGTGATGTGGAACTGTAGAAGAAATGCATATTGAGGCGTCAGAACATCCTGCAACAGACAGATGAAGCCAGTTAGGATGGGCAGCCATTCGGACATCTGGCTGGACACGTCTCGACAATGATGTTACAAGGAAGAGCCCATATGATTGGCTGTTCAAGAAAGTGTCCAACGGACATAAAACAATAGCACGCGTTCTTTCTGGGCGGACACTCGATGGAGCATGACTTTTGGGACTTGTGAGGGCGATATTCCAATGGAAACGGCACAGTTGCCTGAAAAGTGCCACGTTTGAGCACGCCCAAAACATTTTGGGGTACTTGCCAGCGCGATATTTCCTATGGAAACAGCACTGTTGTCAGAAATGTGTCCACATGTGAGGAGTCCTTTACGTTGTTATGGTAATCACGAAGAGCAACTGTGCATGGCAGTCAACAAACAGGGCCATTACCTTTGTCAAAGAATACACCAGCTGGGAATACTAAGCTCTGATACTGATGTCAGACAGAAAAACCGCTAGTAACCAGAGTGGCTGGCACAGTTTGTGGCTGTCCTTTTGTTTGGTTTGTAAGGAGAGCAGTAAGACTTTTAGAAGAGATTATATATAAATTTTGCTCGTTTACTTTCAGTAAGAGATGGGGTGATGGAAGAGCATGTGAAAGTAATATTTTTTCTAGAGATACTTGAAAGGTGATAATTATGGTTTATGCATGTACTTATTGTAGCTCAGACATTCCTGACATCCCAGGGCTTTTGTTTCTGCTTGGCTTGAAAAACGTATTACTCAGGTCGGCGAAAATGAGACTTTTCTCCGAAAATAACGGCTGATTTCAGCTCACCGTCACTGATGAGCCATCGAGAGTAGGGTAATCTGAATCCCTTTTCTGGATTTCTTTTTCACAAAAAGCCCATCTACCATTGTTACAGCTCGCTACCATTGGGACATCATTAATTGATTTCTAAGTCGATCTGCAAAAATATAATGCGGTCCAATTCATGTGGGTGTGCTCGCGAAATCGCACTTTTAGCATTACTCCGTTGGTAATGCGCAAGCAGATATTGCATTGGGTTTTTTGCACAGAAAGTGAGCCATGAAACTAACAGGTGCTGACAGTTCTTTTCAGATCGCACAATAACGCCGTTAACATCGATAGTGTCAGCCTTTCCTCCCGTTTTCACCCGTTTCTTTCTCATTCATCGAGCAAGGACCCTGTAAAAGGGAGTGACGTGCATGTAATATGAGATAAACATGGCGACCAAACTCCGCATGCGCAGGAATAGCGAGGGGCTCTGTGGCCGAGTGGTCAGTGCGCTTGACCTGCAGTTGCACGCAGCTGGTGGGAGCGGTGTCTAAAGGTGCACAGGTCCCGGAGCTGCATCCGTCAGCAAGGAGCTCGGCCCACATTACTTCCGCCCACCTGGGAGCCCCCTGGGGGTTGGGGGTAAGAATTGACCCCCCTGGGGGTTGGGGGTAAGAATTGACCCACCGCGTCTCCCTACGTGATTCGTAAGAGGCGAATAACTAGGGACACCGTGACTAGATTTGCGTGTACTCCAAACGCTTCGTGATTTGCGTGCTTAATGGCCTTACATAAGCTACAAAGGCTGATAGGCCGTAAAACACCATCCATCCATCCATCCATCCATCCATCCATCCACCCACCCACCCACCCATCCATCCATCCATCCATCCACCCACCCACCCACCCACCCACCCATCCATCCATCCACCCAACCATCCATCCATCCATCCATCCACCCACCCACCCATCCATCCATCCATCCATCCATCCATCCATCCATCCTACCTGGGAGTTTCAACGAGATACCTGTCAGGACAGCAATGGCACACCGTAGTGCGATTAACTCTTGTACGCGGCAGTCAGCCAGCATCGGGTTGGTATACTTCCCAGAGTGTGGAGTTGGTGCTGGTACCTAACTGTGTATGTATTATCTATCTGTAGTTGTCGTCATTGTGTCAGATTGATCAAGCGACGACGTGTTGGGGGGTGGGGGTGGGGGGTGGGGGTGGGTGGGTGGTAAAGTGTCAAGCGGCCTGAGACCCACACATGAGTGACAGGTAAAACACTCTCCTCTGTCACTTTCTAAAATGTCATCTGCTTCATCAGGGCCCAACTACGAACACTTCTAGTGGCAAGCAGGGTGAGAAAGGTCAAAGTCGGCGGCATGCAGTGGATCATGCTCAAAGCATGACCCAGCCACCCCAAGGCGGGGCGCCGTCACCACTGGAGCATGACCATGAGTGAAAGCTACCGGAATGCTAAGCTCTTTACGCTTCATTGTCTCGCGGACGAGATGGGGGCGTACCATATCCAGACCAGCTATTGTTCGTTTACGTAAGCACTTACACTCCCGCAAGCGGAAGCCAACCCATTTATGGCAGAAACGCCGAAAGGCAGGCCCACCCGAGGAGAAGTTCAACGCCTACCCAGTGCACTTAGCCCCGAGGAATTTACCTTCCTCCGCCTGGAATCTGAAGACGCCTGCCTTCAGTGCTGGGGGCAAAGGGAACGTTCTTGCCGAGCCTGCGTCGGGTGCCGGATTTCCGACATGAATACTTTTTTCATGACTGTTCATTACGTTGCACAGATTGGAACAAAACGTTAATTTAAATAGGGTTTATGTTTTCACTGTGCAAGCCCAACCGATGAATTTGTTTTGCTGAGGGTTCTTGGTTTCGGTTGGGATTTTGTTTCGGGGGATTTTTTTCGCCCCACTACATGAGATGGTCAATTCAGGAAAGGATTTCAGGTCATCTACTCGATTAAGAACTCGGTTGTAAATTGAGTGTAAATTAGAATCGATTACTAAGTATAGCTTCGATTCGATTCAAATCAATTTGATATTTTATTATATTCTATGATATGGTATGATATGGTATGATATGGTATGATATGGTATGGTATGGTATGGTATGGTATGGTATGGTATGGAGTGGAATGGAATGGTATGGTATGGTATGGTATGGTATGGTATAGCATGGTATGGTATGGTATGGTATGGTATGGTATGGTATGGTATGATATGGTATAGTATAGTGTGGTATGATATGATATGCTTCGATTTGACATGGAATTATACCATTTGACTTAATTTGATTCCATTCCATTTCATTTCATTCAATTTGGCTTGCCTCGGCTTGGTTCGGCTCGCCTTGAGGTGCGTGGCTGTGCCTGAATGAGTGGCAACTTCTTGTCTTGTTCGTTCATGAGAACACTCCAGCAGCAGTATGTCTCCCATGTCGTAAGATGATTTTACGGTACTTTCTACGACTTCAGTGCTATGATGGTCTATGCGGTATGCTGTATAAAAACATTTTACTCTTAAAACTGTTTAGTTATTCTTTTTTAACCACTGATTCAACAACCTGGAAACTGGTAAGTTAGGTCTTCCCCATTCTCTTTCCGTGGACTTTCACGCAAGATGACATCAATTACTTGCTCCTAAACGCCTGCTCTTTGTGCTTATGGTCTCAAACGTTGGCAAAAATGGTTCGTACTCATATGTCCTCCCTTTTGCAGATATGTTGTTAGTTAACATTGCTTTGTTTCAAAGCTATTTCATTCGTATGAGTATTGGCAATGATGTCCTCTTTGATACATCATCAAAATAATGCTATGATTGTTCTGTGCTTTAACGTCACACTTGCTGAAACAGTCAATAAAAGATCATTATCAGACTTGGAACCATGTTTACTGTGAACTCGCATCATGAACGCTGTCATTTCATTACGAAATACACAGTAGTAGCATTATTATTGCCTCCATATGGCTGTATTCCACGTGTTTGTCTCGATGTGATCTACAAAGCAAGGAATGAGGTGACACATGGCGTATCCGAGGGGAGACATGAAGCTGAGCTGTGCGTGTGTTTCTAGAGCTCTAACACGAGGTTGAACCTACGAAAGGTCAGGGGTCATATTCGTCCCCTACAGTGAAGAAACTCAAGATGACACTTGCGAACAACTGAGAATACGTCATCGCTTCATTAAGGCAAACTCCTGCTCCTCTCGTAATGAACGCCATTTAGCTGACCTGCACTACCATGATCTTTGCCCTTTTACTTTCTTCGTATGTAAGCACACTGAGCCTTGTGTCAACCCTCCGATCTTATCTATAGGAATGTTATCGTAGCAAATGAGCATAATTGACGGTACCAGCACATTATGGTGGTGGTGGTGGTGGAGGAGGAGGAGGAGGAGAGGAGGAGGAGGAGGAGGAGGAGGAGGAGGAGGGAGGAGGAGGAGGAGGAGGAGGAGAGAGGAGAGGAGGAGGAGGAGGAGGAGGAGGAGGAGGAGGAGAAGGAGGAGGAGGAGGAGGAGGAGGAGAAGGAGGAGGAGGAGGAGGAGGAGGAGGAGGAAGGAGGAGGAGGAGGAGGAGGAGTAGGAGGAGGAGGAGGAGGAGGAGGAAGGAGGAGGAGGAGGAGGAGGAGGAGGAGGAGGAGGAGGAGGAGGAGGAGGAGGAGGAGGAGGAGGAGGCGAAGGGTCAAACCCATCCCAAAGTCACTTTGTCGAGAGTGTTGCCGTACCTGCAGGAACGATTCAGGCTGTTGTGGCTATTTTCGTTGTTCATGGACAGTTTGCATCTTCACCCTTCTCATTATCACCGACGATGACGACGACGGCGACAACAACATCAACACAAACAGCCACAACAACTACGACTCCTCGAACGCTTCCATCAGAGCTGCCTCCGTTCCATCCTCGCCATCCACTGGAGCGACTTCGTCACCAGCAGCACAGTCTTTGATCGGGCAGAGATTGACAGCATTGAGGCCATGCTGCTGAAGACACAACTGCGCTGGGCGGGGCATGTATCTAGAATGGAGGATCATCGTCGCCTCAAGATCCTGCTATACGGTGAACTGTCCTCTGGCCACCGAGGAGTAAGGGCTCCAAAGAAAAGATACAAAGACTGCCTCAAGAGCTCCCTCAGCGCCTGCCGCATCGACCATCGTGATTGGTCATCACTTGCTGCTGTCCGCGAGACCTGGAAACACACCATCCATGCGGCTACCTCGTCCTTTGAACACAACCGAAGGGCCAACCTCGAGGACCAAAGGATGAGGAGAAAGAACCGTGAGGCGTCAGCGCCAGCCGCTACAGACCAGCCCCTCAGATGCAGCCACTGTGGGCGGGTGTGCAAGTCCCGTAATGGCCTCTCCAGCCACCAGCGTGCCTGCAGCCGTCGCAGACTCTGTCCTCATACCGCGATCTTGTTCGCGAAACCAAGCCATGATGATGATGATGATGATGATGATGATGATGATGATGATGATGATCCTTTTCAATAGGTTCGTCGTAGCACGTGGGTTAGGACCTATCTTCCAGGGTGGTTTGAACGCACAGTTGGATATAAATGATCTGACCATGTCCCGATGCCCCATGGTAACCTATCTGGCTGTTTGGGGCTGCCCCTGGCTGAGCTACTGGAGCAGGCCCCTGGCTGAGCTACTGGAGCAGGCCCCTGGCTGAGCTACTGGAGCAGACTCCTGGCTGAGCTACTGGAGCAGGCCCCTGGCTGAGCTACTGGAGCAGGTCCCTGGCTGATCTACTGGAGCAGACTCCTGGCTGAGCTACTGGAGCAGGCCCCGAGAGCCCAACAGCCAGGGGTTCCAGCTGGTGAGGGCATCTAGCAGCCCCGGACATATGTTACACTCAACATGGAGGATTAATGATTCTCCGATGCATTGCCCTATTGTATGTGCGGGTTCTTGTAACGCGCAAAACTTCACGCATGCGGGCATGCTCAATGCGCACATAGAAAAAAAAGAGTCAGCCATTAAAAAGATATGTTTTAAGTCCCTTCTTAAAATGTGAGAGTTTGGGGGACTTTCTGAGCGGTTCAGGAATGCTGTTCCAACAGCTGGGTCCCACAAAACTGAAAGATCGGCAGCCATAGTTACCTAGCCGTCGGTGTGGGATACAAAAAAGTTTTTGAGTGGATGATCTTACATTTCTACTCGGTTTATATTCCTACAGCAGCGCTCGCAGGTAGAGTGGAGCTACACCTGAGACGCAGTTAAACACAGTAGATTCCCCAATCAGCATGGTATAGCACATGTCATGCGCGTCGAAGAAATGCAACATTGCCTATTATTTGCGACGACAACCTTGTTGAGCAACAATATGTGATACTACAGTAGCAAAGGCGCAGCCTGCAACTCCTGAGGCTTTCTGTAAACCCGAGTCAGCAGTATACTTTTGCCGGCAGGCGAAATCTCCAGTTTACTAGAATGCTCCTGAAGATGTCTCAGGGAACACTCCTTGCAACCAAAGAGCATCCTGTTTCGGTCTAGTACATCAGTTCTACTCACGCAGGACAGAACGAGAAAGAACTCGGCACGGTGACTTTATTGGTGATGAAGAATATAATCTTCAGTCAAAGTTCAAACCGCTTCAAAAGTTCCAAGTGTCTGCTTTGCACAGTGAAACGAAAGGAGAAAACAGATGTACTACTTGTCGCTTGTTTTTTGTCACGGATGGATGGACGGACGGACGGATGGATAGATGGATGGACGGACGGACGGACGGACGGACTGACGGACGGATGGACGGACGGACGAACGGACGGACGGATGAACGGACGGACGGATGGATGGATGGATGAACGAATGGATGGATGGATGTATGGGCGGACGGATGGATGGATGGACGGACGGACGGACGAACGGATGAATGGATGGATGAATGGATGGATGGGCGGATAGACGGATGGACGGATGGATGCATGGCTGGATGGGCGGACGGATGGATAGATGAACGGACGGACGAACAAACGGACGGACGGGCGGATGGATGGTATTTTCTTGTGTGCTGTTGTATTCGTGAAAATATCCTGAATACTATATCAAAAACACCTCTAACAACAATTTTCCTTAAGAGCACAGCGATACTGACCCGCAATTTGTCAAAGCCTCCCTTTTCATATATCAAAGTTTGCCTCTATACTTTATAAGAGGTGGCCATATCAAGAACGATGAAGCAGTAATGATAATCATAGGCCACGCTATTTGTCTGTTAATCCCGATCGTTTAGCAACAAAAATATTGAATCAGGAGGCATCTTTTAATAACCTCCATAGCTGTGTTTTTCTCTCGAAATTAGCGATCCTTACGGTTTCGACAGAACTCATGCATTCGTGTAAGATGGGCGGAACGTGCATGCTGACACACAAATCACGCAAGCTTGGAAATGGTATCCTATGCATATCTACTACGCGTTATCAGGGGTCACTAGGTGGCAGCGACTCGGGAGGTGACTCGACAGTTTAAAGACAGGAAATTTCCAGCCCTTGGGCCAATTAGGGATGTATACAAACGTCACAGAACACACAAGAGGATAAAGATAAATAACAAACGTTTATTAAACTAAGATATGAATTCAAGTATGTACTGATACTCCCACAAATTCAAACTTATGCAAATCTACAGGCACTGCAGGTCCCACATATCGCAAAACAGATTGTAGATGCAACAACCACAATAGCAAAACAAAGAAATTAGAAACCACCGGCACAACAAAACCCGAAGAACTGACAACATGAGAAATACAAAAAGATAGTAAAAACAAACTGCACACTCAACTCCCACAGTTTACCGTTGTCTATCAGAGATGACACAAACAATTCACTCAACGTATAAAACCCCAAATAGAAAGAAAAACGACCAGAATGTTCAGTTCAAAACGTAGAAATTAGGGCTTGTTGATTGGGGACCAAAACATGGAAGCCGGCCAGAGTGTGTATGCGGTAGGACTTTTTGATGGAAGACAAAATAAAAGTAAGTAGACTATAGAAGTACTAGGGATGTGCTATAAAAGTACTATGGAAGTACTATGGATTTGGAATGACAAACAAAAGAACGCCCAATTTACTATACAGTCTTCACTCATTCACAGCAAGACTGCTTCGTTGCAAGACGATGCGTACGAGGTAAAACGCGGAGATAAAGACAGTAAAAAGGAAAATGCGATTACTGACTCTGTGATCCAGAAGAGGTAGAAAATATAGCGATGAGCAAACACTGACTATTTGTAGCTAAAACACCACAACAACAAAAAAGGAAGAAACCTGACTCATGTCAGAACACCTCCCCGTGCCAATTCGGCGCCCAGGATGCCGATACCATGCTAATCCTGACCCTCAGACAACAAATCTGTGAAGAAATGAGATAACCTTCTAATTTCCCACAAACCCTCTTGTTCTTGAATACTAAAACCGCATTATGCTCTAACACAAACAACACGAGAAACACTAAATTCATTCATAAACTTTCAAACCACTAAGAAAAAATACACTAATTGGATTCTGTAAATTTATACAGCAATCAAAAGTTGTGCACCACATTCACAAATGCTTCAAAACCAGCAAAACAACCAGTAATACATGCACAAATGCCCCAAGACCACATAGCTAATTGTAACACAATAAATCTACTATCAAACAAAACACCAAACAGGCATCGTGAGCCTCAATGAGATAATTCTACTGAACAGCCGAAACACAACACGAGGACATTTTAGAACAAGAAGGGCAAAGCCCATACGACTCACATGCTTGACCTTGACCTTTATATGACCTTGACCTTCAGGTGACCTTCAAGGTCAAGGTCAAACAACTAAACCTACCAATGACATCATACACAAAGAAATGCTTTACACATTTTTCCTACCAAAATACATGTGACCTTGACCCAAGGTCAAGGTCATCCAAGGTCATGCAACACAAAGCTCTTAATTCAAGACATAGGAAGCACAATGGTGCTTATTGGCACTTTCTACCATGAGATATAGTCACTTTTAGTGGTTCACTACCCCATTTTGGTCACATTTCATAAGGGTCAAAGTGACCTTGACCTTGATGATATGTGACCAAATGTGTCTCATGATGAAAGTATAACATGTGCCCCACATAATTATTAAGTTTGAAACAGTTATCTTCCATAGTTCAGGGTCAAGGTCACTTCAAAATATGTATACAATCCAACTTTGAAGAGCTCCTGTGACCTTGACCTTGAAGCAAGGTCAACCAAACTGGTATCAAAAGATAGGGCTTGCTTTGACCTATATACCACTTGTAGCTAAGCTTGCCATTCTCAATAACGTGGGAGAAAATTGGGAAAATGTGAAAAATGACTGTTTTTGAGACCACATTTATGGCTCCTGTGACCTTGACCTTGAAGCAAGGTCAAGTCACTATGTATGTTTTTTGAGGCCTTGTCATCATACACCATCATGCCACATTTGGTGTTGATAGACTTAATAGTCTCCGAGAAAAATCCAACGTTTAAGTTTTTTACGGACGCCCGGACGGACGCCCGGACGCCCGGACGCCCGGACGCCCGGACGGACGCCCGGACGGACGGACGACACGGCTCAGTACATAGACTCACTTTTGCTTCGCATGTGAGTCAAAAAGGTCTAACTGGGTCGTGACAATCTTTAAAGGCACCCACGGACTACCTTCAACACCGGAAAAATCTACCATTTGCCACTTTGAGTCGTGACACACATCAAAGGATGACCTGACTGCAAAATGGCCAGATAGAATGAAGGCACACCATCCTTTCATTCGATGAAGAAAAGTCAGCTTGAAAACGTTTGCAATGTACACGCGACAGCCAACCTGAGTTGCAACCGTTAACTCCACGACGTGTTTTTAGACTGAATACTTCCTGCAAGAGAAAATGTTGTGGCAAGATAAATGATGATATTTCACTGAAGAATCAAAGACTTCTGCTATTTTTACCCTGTAAAAAGTTTATCATGCTCATGGCAATTTGGGTCAGAATGAGCACTCATGTTTGCACACGTCTGGGGTATGAATCATGATTACCCAGGATTCTGATGATGTAGCAGATGTAGCACGGAAGTGCAGTTGTTGTAGAACCTCCTCCCTCTTTCCTTCTGTAGTTTTATGTCTTGTACCCCCTCGACCTCTCCCTCATATGCATCCCCCGCACACACCCATCCCCACCTCCACCCCAACCCCCCCCCCCCCCCCCCTTCGCTTTCCCTTTCCTCCCCTTTTTCTAAACCAACATGTATGCTTTTGTATGTCTTCTGTGTCAACCGCAATGACAATAAACCTATTGACGTTGTATTTTTACCTCCTTTCCTTGGGTCCATCTGGTACGGGTTTTCATCTGGCTCTTCTTAATCTGAAATAACCTTTTTAGCGCTGGGATTTGAAGGTAGTTTCCTCCTCATGGCGACCAATGGGATCGGAGTCAGCCTCATTGGTAGTCAGAGCGTGCTTGTAAAGCTTCAAGGTCTTAGCGCGGTCTCTCAAGGCGATCTCGCCCGAGCCCATAAAGTCCGAAATACACGCTTCAGCTCAGGTTTACACCAACGTGTTGAAATCCCCGCCCAGGAGAGAAAAGACATTCGCAACCCTTGCTTTATTGTTGACATTCTGGCTACTGGCATTGAAAGTCGTTGGCTTATTTTTTTAACTTTAACAATTCACGCTGAATGAGAAGACAGTTTTAAAAATCGATATCCTCATTACCAACTGGTTTACATGAATATTTCTCTCCAAGGATCATTTGGTGAGCTCTTCTGGCTCTTGACGAGAACATGTACATGCACATGTAGAAAACGGAGATTTTAATTTAAAAATGCTGTCAGTGGTCATGATCCTTATGAAGAAGTGACAGTTTTTCGTGATACAGGTGCGTTTGTGAGTCTTATTAGCAGAAAGGCTGTGAGTAGACCTGACTTGTCTAACGCTGGAAAGAATGTGATAATCCAGGTGGTAGGACAGAAGTATCAGTCAGTGCCCTTACATCGATTTAGGATAAAATCAGAGTTTGTCTCGGGAGAAGTGTTGCTTGGTGCGGTGGATGAACTACCGATCCCAGATGTTGAGATTTTGTTGGGATCGGATTTGACGGACACATGTTGTACCAAGTCACATAACCCTGTGTTGAGAGTGCAGTCCCCCCATGATGTGAAATCAGATAGTTCTGGTAGTTCCGACTGTTATCCCGCCTGTGTTACTACTCGATCCATGTCAAAAAAGAGGGAGTGGAAGAGGATGTTTTGGATGAGGGCGGGGAAACTCTTTCTCAATTGTTTGATGAGGCTAACCATAAGTCTAAATTGAATGACATTGATGGTTCCTGTGAGCACCCCTCTGGGAAAGATGTGTCAGAAAGGGCTGGTCTCAGGTGGGATAGGCCCGAACTGCTTAAACAACAAGTACGTGATGAGAGTTTGAGAGAGTATTGGAGAAAAGCCAAGGAGCAAGAAGGGGATGAGTATGTAATCCAAGATGGGATATTGATGAGAGTGGAGAAGGTTGAGGTTCAGCCAGGTTATGAGGAACAAAGAAGACAGATTGTGGTGCCTCAGTCATATCGGGCGGAGATATTAAGAATTGCTCATGATGGGTTGTTTGCGGAGCATTTGGGACGTACCAAAACCTACGACAGACTGACAGCCGATTTTTTGTGGCCAGGGATGTACCAAGAGGTTGCTCAGTACTGTAATATTTGCCATACTTGCCAGGTGACGGGAAAACCAAATCAAGTGATCCCAATAGCAAACTTACAGGAGATCCCCGTGACCGAGGCTTTTAACCGAGTACAGGTGGATGTAGTTGGCCCTCTCCCTCGAACATCTCAAGGAAATCAATATATCCTAACCATTATGTGTCATGCCACTCGTTTCCCGGAGGCAATCCCTCTGCGAAAAATAACGGCAGCCCTTGTATCCCGAGCACTTTGAGATATTTTACCCTGGTAGGGTTACCGGAGGAAATCCAGAGTGATAGAGGATCAACTTTTACTTCCAATCTTTTTAGACAAGTCTCGAGTCTTTTAGGCATTAAGCTGGTGTTCTCCTCTGCCTATCACCCCCAGAGTCAAGGAGCAATTGAGCGGTTCCACCAAAGTATGAAAGCAATGTTAAGAAGTTTTGTTTTTGACAACCAGAAGGATTGGGATGTAGGACTTCCCTATGTACTTTTTGCCGCCCGTGATGCCCGACAGGAGTCACTTGGATTCTCTCCCTTTGAGTTGGTTTATGGACACTCTCCCAAGGGTCCCTTGCAGTTGATAAAGGCAGGGTGGTTGGAGAAGAAATCCGAGGAAAGAATGCTGGGTTATGTGTTACGCATGAAAGACAGGTTGTATCGAGCAAATGAGATGGCCAAGAAACACCTCCAAAGCTCCCATCAAAAGACAAAAAAATGGTATGATGTACAGGCTAAGGAGCGAAATTTTAAACCTGGGGATAAGGTTTTACTGTATTTACCTATTGATCGGTCAGCCTTGCAAGCAAAGTATTTTGGGCCGTATGAGATCCTACGTCAGGTCAGCCCGGTAGGATATATTATTTCGACCCCCGATAGACGAAAGAAGACCCGTTTCTGCCACATAAATCTGCTCAAGGAGTATCACCAGCGATCGGAGGCTTGTCCGGTGGCCTTAGTGCCGGAAGCCTCGGGTACTCCGGAAGGGGACCAGGAAGTGGAGCCCCTACTGACAAACTCGAGAGTCCTGCAGGACTTGAAGAAAACGTTTCAGCACCTGACCGCCGAGCAACAGACCCAGCTGGAAGAGCTCCTGCACGAGTTTGCGGTTTTGTTCCCCGACAAACCCACCGTTATCACCATGGTGAAAGCAGATGTGGATGTGGAAGATGCTGCTCCCGTGCGTCAGCGTCCAAATCTAGTGAGCCCGATGAAGAAGAAGATCCTCGAGGCGGAGATTCAAAGTTTGTTAGACCATGACATTTTGGAACGCTCGACGAGCGACTGGTCCTCTCTGTGTGTACTTGTGCCAACACCTGGGGGACGCTATCGATTGTGCGTCGACCTCCGCAAAGTAAATCAGCTGATCAAAGTGGATGCGTTTCCCTTGCCCCGCATAGATAACTTGATTGACGAATTTGGTGCTGCTAAGTACCTGACAAAGTTGGATTTACTAAAGGGCTACTATCAGATTCCCCTCAGTGCTCGTGCCAAGATGATACTTACCATCTGCACTGCTTCGGGACTCTACCAATTCCGGAGATTGCCCTTCGGATTAAAGACCGCCCCTGCTATCTTCCAAAGACTGATGAACAACCTCTTCCAGGATTTACTGTGTTTTCCGGTGTACTTAGATGGTGGACTGCTGACTAGTCATACTTGGGAAGAACATTTAGCCGGACTGAGGAGTGTTTTCGAGAGACTGGCCAGTGCAAACCTGACGGTGAACTTGGACAAGAGTGAATTTGGACAGGCTAAAGTGCAGTACTTGGGACACGTGATAGGATTGGGGACTGTAACACCACTAGACTCTAAATTAGAAGGCATCAAGGATTATCCTGAGCTCAAGACGCGTCGAGTGGTGCGACGATTTCTAGGTATGATGGGATACTATCGCCCGTTCTGTCCAACTTTGCTACATTAGCCGAAACTTTAACCTCCCTATTACAGAAAGACAAATCTTTTCGATGGAGTGGAAAATGCCAGAGGGCCTTTGAAGTTTTGAAGACTATGCTGTGTAATGCCTCTGTCTTGGCTGCTCCAGATCTGTCTCGACCTTTTAAGCTCGTCATAGATGCCAGTGCCTTGGGTTACGAAGCTATTTTGTTTTAAGTGGGAAGTGATGGTTTCGACCACCCAGTGAGTTTTTTTCCAAGAAGTTCAACAAACATGAGTTGAACTACTCTACTGTCGAAAAAAAGCCTTGGGTCTGCTGCAGGATCTAAAACACTTTGAAATCTATCTTAAGGGTCACCTAGAGCCGGTGACGGTGCTTACTGATCACAATCCGTTAACTTGCATTCATCATACTTACTTACTTACGCCTTTGACTATTTGTTTTGAGCTTGTAAGTATAGGCAGGTGTCAACATGTGTCAACATTAGATAGCCTTTGCAAGCGGCTTGTAAGTATAGGCAGGTGTCAACATGTGTCAACATTAGATAGCCTTTGCAAGCGGCTTGTAAGTATAGGCCGGTGTCAAAATTAGATAGCCTTTGCAAGTGGCTTGTAAGTATAAGCCGCTGTCAATATGTGTCAACATTAGATAGCCTTTGCAAGCGGCTTGTAAGTATAGGCCGGTGTCAATATGTGTCAACATTAGATAGCCTTTGCAAGCGGCTCGCCTCTATTTGTAACGGTACAACTCACAGCCTTGAGCATCCAGGACCTGTCCCAGCAGCTCAGCCAGAGATGACCTCAAAAGGTCAAGGAAGCTGAGAGGTGGGGGGTGGAGAGGGGGAGGAGGGAGGGGGGGAGGAAAGAGGGGGAAGGAGGAGGGAGAAGGGGAAACCAATACCTTCAGTCCAACTTTATTGCTCTTTCGATTCGTGCAAAATGAAAATATCGCCTCAAACATGCCCACGATGCATGTGTATCTGCTTTATTTGCCTAACTGGGAGGACCCGGTGTAAGCAATAATTCTACTTGGGTGAGAACCTGACAGACTATTCGTAATGGGGACGTTTTCATTTACACTTTCCGGTGGAATCGTGAATGCAGTAAATCCCGCGTGGGAAGGAATTTTAACCCGCAAGTCACACCTTGAGAACTCTGCATGAGGCAGAGACATGCTTCACGCTGTATCCTGGAGTGTGATTTACGTCTGAGTGATCAGCTTACTCGAGTGTCCTTGAGCCCTCTACCGTATGGGTCCTCGGGTTTTCAAAAACGGTAATGCAAGAACGGGTGTATCGTTCAAACCCGGATTAAAGAAAACAACTGTCTGGTTTCCGCACCGTCTAGGGGAGGAGTTCTGAAGTCTTAGTTCGTGGTAATGGAGCACGAGAGTTTGTAATCTTTGCCGGGTCTGGTGGTAGGTCCACCCGGGTTTTTGTTGTACCCCAAACATGTGATGCAGTTTGTGTGCAGCTTGAGTGCTTCCTTGCCATGCTAGTTACTGAGATAAGAGCATGTGTGCAGCGACCGAATTACGGTTGGATGGACTTTTGCTGTCTGTGGAGGGCCATTCTTTGCCGGAATAACGAGTGTTGGTCGAAGAATGGGCGCGTTTGTTAGGCGTAGAATCTCGAGAGAATCTCGAGGGCTAGGCGTTGCCTACGTTTCTCGCTCATTAGCTGTAGGTGCGTCTCGCTCGCCCTCGACTTTCCATCGAGGTGAGCCACTTGCCTAACAAACGCGCCCCATGTAGTCAAGCCTTATGTTAGAGTCGTGTAAGTCGTGTAAGTCGTGTAAGTCGTGTAAGGAGACTTGATGGTTTTATTATCACCCCCGCTCACGGGATGGTCGAATTACGGAAATACTTTGCGAGGCAAGATGCGATAAACTAGTCATGTTGCAAGCGTTTGGGGAAATCCCATCGCGTATTAATAGAGGATGCAATGTTTGCGATCACCCTCTCACTCAGAAACTGCAGCCAGGAAGTTGTGCATAATCTTTTCTTGAGTATCAGGAAGTATGCAAAGCAAATTCCCAAATCGTCATTTCAGACTATTCCTTCTGTTGTATTGAATGACAGATTTTCTACCCCTCGTTCCAAATTTAGAACCTTCACCCTTTTATACCTAGGGCATATTGTCTCAAATGTTTGCATATCAGAGGTGGACAACAGGGTGAAGAAGGAAACAGGATCAACAAAGTCGGTAGCGAAAGTATCATGCATGGTGCCTACCAGAAAGACGGATAGTACTCCAGTATGACAAGCTCCACAGACTCTCCACCACAGCTTTCCACTATTACCACAACCACTACAACCACCACTTTTCCCACCACCATTCTCACTCCACTCTACCACCACCACCGCCACCACCACCATAGCCATCATCATCGTCGTCATCATCATCATCATCGTCCCCACCATCACCACCACTAT
>JAWQFJ010017138.1:47500-55000 GCA_034096865.1 Theodoxus fluviatilis
AGCGACTGCAGGTCCAGCGCACTGACCACTCGGCCGAAGAACAATATCAGCTCAGCACACTAGCGTAGTTGATCACCCCTCAAAGGAAGCGTTTATTGGTTAAAAGCCGACAACTAAGACAATGCAAGACTTCGCTAAAGGACAAATGGCAGATTTTGTTCAAAAATTGCAAAGTGCCCCAGCGAACCCAAAGCAGAAAGTGCATGAAGCAAGTTGGAGTGGTAAGATATGTAGGGGGAAAAACCAAGGGAGGGTTAGTCATGTTTCTTATGTCAACCTGCCCGGCAGGTTATGATAAGTCACAACTAAAACTTGTGACGCATTTATCTTGGTCTATTTGTCTCAACTGCCGCGCAGTACTTGCTGCAGAAAACACCAATTTAACTGTTTGACCAACTCTTTCTGGGTCTTGTGTTAGGCGAGGGGTAATCCTTCTTTCCTGGTGTGACTCCCATTCATGAAAATTTAAATTACTAATCTCCATGCTGCAAACTGAAAAAGGGCACGACTACACTATTTCACGCATGAGAGCCCAGCAACAGCAGCTCATCAGAATATGTCGTCACGCTCGCTCGAGCTTATCTGCAGCAAAGCGTACTGGGTGACTCCGAAAGCATGAAAACATGCCAGGAATGTCGCCACGACGTTAACGTCACGTCAAAGCAGATTCCAACCTTGCATTCAGCGCATACTTTTGAGGAGGAAATGCCCATAGAAAAGGGTAGTGGCACCTTTCCAGTAGACAAGGCACTCCACCCACTGATAAGCGACTCAACAGTCACCCGCTGGCCACTCAAGGTGACTGCTCAGTCCACTCCTTGACCAGTGCCAAGTATGCAGTGGTCAGCGTCCTACAGGTGGAGCAGTGATCAGCTGATTTTGCCCAAAGGTCATCGAGCCTAGAGTAGACCTATGCTAGCCAGGTCCCCCCCCCCCCCCCCCCCCCCCCCCCCCCCCGTGGTCAGGGGTAAGAATGGACCAAAGCCTAGCTCTCCAGGCGATTCTTAACAGCTGAATGACAATGAAAAGGAAGTTTCCGCTTGTTGACATCCTAACACATACCAGGAGCTGGATAGCCAATGGCCTGAAACAGTCTGTCAAGGGTGATGGGACTTATAGCTTCATCATTTATTCCTTTGCCTTATATAGCGTCTTACTGTTCATAATGCGCCTAGGATAGGTCCGATTATCTGAGTTAAGACATTCAAATATTTCAGGCCGCAGTTGGCCGGATGAGGTGCTTGCTCGGCTACTGGTTGTCATATTGCAGATTTTCATCCATTTCTGGGTGCTACAACCGTTCAGGTTTACCTCCTGGTCATCAAGCTACTCATAACTATCGCAGCACCACTTCATGTCCTGAGTAACATTCAAGCAAGCTGCGGATGAATATGTCAGAGTTAGTTTTCTTAATTTCTCTACTCAGTCCTCCAGACAAAAGGTTTAACTCATGGAAAGGGAGAGGCAAAGTAAGTTAGGCACCTTGCTGGATGATGCAACTCTGCGATGCGCTCGGCTTGAAGGTCACGCCCTATGGCAGCAAGCGACTGCAAGGCAGTCCACCTGACTGGGGGCCAATATAGACCCCCTGAGGACTGGGGGTCAGAATAGACCCACCGCGTCTCTCTACGCGACTCAAAAGAGGTGAACAACTAGGCAAATTGTGACTTGACTTGCTTTTACTATAAGCGTCTCTCGTCATTTGTGTGATCATTGGCCCAAATCAAACAGCCTTCAAAGGCTGATGGCCAGAAAACTCCGTTCCTCCATTCACTCCTTTCTGCACGTCAATCGCACTCACCACTGTCAGAGGGCCTCACAGACGAAACAGTATTAATGAAAAAACATATGCTAGGCTCTACCCTAAAGAATATTTTTTTCTCCGTCCGTCCGCCCGCCCGCCTATCTGCCTCTCTCTCTCTCTCTCTCTCTCTCTCTCTCTGTGTTTCTCTCTCTGTCTCTCTCTCTCTCTCTGTCTCTCTCTCTCTCTCTCTCTCTCTCTCTCTCTCAATTTCTGTCTCTCTCTCTCTCTGTTTGTCTGTCCGTCTGTCCATCTGTCTGCCTCTTTCTTTGTCTCTCTCTTTAGTTCTCTCTCTCTTTCTCTCACTCTCTCTCACTCACTCTCACTCCCTACACAAAACGCGCGCGCGCGGGCGCACACACACATGCATACTCACACACACATACGCGCACATGTATACTCACACACACACACACACACACACACACACACACACACACACACACGCACGCACGCACACACAAGCACACACACACTCACATCACAAGCCCACACACAAACATACATACATACAATTACATACACACACACACACTCACACACACACACATACACGCACACATACAATTACGCACGCGCGCACGCACACACAAACACACGCACTTTTCCACAGTGGAAGTGGGCGAACACTAGGCTTAACCAATTGAAATCGCAGCACTGGAGACACATTTTTGTACCGCACCACATTTGTGGCATTCATTACTATACCGTACTCACGACTCGTGGTAGACATGAATGCAGGTAAATGAGTTGGCAGATATGCACTAGATAGTGAAAATAACAAGAGCAGGAGGAGGAGTAGAAGGAGGAGGAGTAGAAAGGAGGATGAGGAAGAGGAGTAGAAAGGATGAGGAGAAGTGTTTCGGGGATCCCCAAAAACGAAATAAAACAGGTCCCGGGTTACTTACATGTCTTTATGTTTCAACATAAAACATGCCCGTAACAGGGGTAGAAAAGAAAAATAAAAATAAAAAGAATGTTACATTGGTATATGGTTCAAACACAACATCCTCAATAACCCAATCTTATAAAATTACACCTACTCTTCACCTACTCAACTCCCAACGGAAAAAATGAAAAAGCTCAATAAAATGTCGGTCAGCCTTCTTATATAAAACATAAAAGCACGTAGGTCAGCCCTCGACAAGTAAAAACTATCGACCCGTGTAAAACTCTCGCACCAACCTTCCAACTCTGCCCGCTCTCTCTCTCTCTCTCTCTCTCTCTCTCTCTCTCTCTCTCTCTCTCTCTCTCTCTCTCTGCCCGTCTCTGCTGTGTGTGTGGAGTCGATCTCTTCTCTTCGTCTGCTTCTCTCTTCTGTGCTTCACCTTCCTCCACTCTCTTCTTTGTCTGCTTCACTCTTCGGTGCTTCGCCCTCCTCTTCTCTCTTCTTCTCACCCAGCAGGCGGACCGATCTCTATCTTCTGTCTTCTCTCAGTAGGCGGACTGATCTCTTCTTCTCTCCTCTCCGTGGGCAGACTCATCTCTCCTCTCAGTAGGCGGACTGATCGCTGTCTTCTTGCTCTCTCTAATATAGCTATCTTCTCACAACCAACTCACGACCCACCTTTTCTCAGTACTACTCATATCTCAGAGCGAACACCGCTCATCACCCAGGGGCAGAAATCAACTCCCATCCACCCTCCATTTCTATACAGTCGTTGGACTACCAACTCTACCAGCAAAAACCAAGTCTCTCTCAGGTGAGATACTTACGAAAACCCACTTCCCCACCACAAGGAGGAGGAGGAGGAGGAGGAGGAGGAGGAGGAGGAGGAGGAGGAGGAAGAGGAGGAGGAAAAGGAGGAGGAGGAGGAAAAGGAGGAGGAGGAGAAGGAGGAGGAGGAGGAGAAGGAGGAGGAGGAGGAGGAGGAGGAGGAGGAGGAGGAGGAGGAGGAAGATGAGGAGTAGAGAGGAGCAAGAGAAGGAGGAGTAGAAAGGAGGAGGAGGGGGGAGGAGGAGAGGGAGGGAGAGGAGGAGGAGGAGCAGCAGGAAGAGGAACAGGAGGAAGCAAAAAGAAGAGAGTGGAGAAGAAGAGAGGAGGTGTGCGCACGCGCGTGCACGTGTGTGTATGTATATGTGTGTGTGTGTGTGTGTGTGTGTGTGTGTGTGTGTGTGTCGCAAGCCGGACCAGCTCGTTTTACTGAAAGGTCAAAGGTCTAGGGAACTTCACTCGATCCACTTGCAACACTCTCTCACACAGTCATTCCATCAAACACGAACACAAGACAGAAAGACGGTGAGGTCATAGGTCAAATGTCAAAAACTTTTAATTATCATGCCAGGTTGATGGAGAAATTAATCAACGTTAACGCGAAGGATAAATCAAGTAAAAGCAACAATACTCATAATCATAATCATATAAGAGAACGAATGGCCTGTCAGCCGATCAAAAGTAACTTATCTGACAGTCTTCTTCACTCTTGTCTCAGCTGTTGCTCTTGAACGCAAGCTGCGTGTCAATCGTGGTTCTACCGCTCAGACGTCACGCGGGTCCCTGCTCTTGGGAATCTTCGTCGCAGTGGTTCTTGATGCACCGGAGGGAAGAAAATGGGGGAAGGGGATGGGGAAACAATTGTATTCGATCACATGCACAACCATAGCAAACCAATTTGTATTTTTTCAAAGAGGCTTCTGCTTTTTCTCTCAGTCGTCAGTATTCGTTCTGTACGGACGGCTTTGGGCGTCGCAATCGTGTCTTCACCAGGAGATGGACACGGGCGTTGCCAGCGTGTCTTCACTCGGAGATGGACATGGGCGTTGCAAGCGTGGTATCTCCTCTCAACGTGGAGTGCAGGGAGGAAGGATGACGTAATATATTGGCGCGGAGAGTGACGCAACCATGGCATCTCTTCTGGAGTGACGAGGAATGACGCAACTTCTGGCGCGGAGAATGACACAATCCTCGGGGTGGCGTTAGATCATGATGTTGTTTTTCGCCGACATTGGCGCTGGTTTTCAGGCATATTTATACTTTCTGCACGGACGAGAGTGAACTTGGTCATTTTCCAGCCAATCGCAGGACCCCCATATAAGACAAGGCCCCTCCCTCGCCAAGTCTCCAGTAGCGTTCTTCCTTCCAACCAATGGAAAACACTTTCCCGCAAACACGGGCATGGAAACTTTCGACTAAGCTACGGCTGGCGGAGCCATAATAAGTAAAAGAAGTAAACAACTTAAGCCAAAGGGGGAAAGGGGTGATCTTGCCACAGTGCGTGTGTGTGTGTGTGTGTGTGTGTGTGTGTGTGTGTGTGTGTGTGTGTGTGTGTGTGTGTGTGTGTGTGTGTGTGTGTGTGTGAAGAGGTGAACAGAAATGACGAGAAAAAACGAGGTGCTTGTAGAGGAGAAGAGAGGAGACAGGAAGAAAGACGAGGGATGAAGAGAAGAGAGGAGAGGAGAAGAAAGAAGGGAGTGATGAGGAGAAGAGAGGACAGGACAGAAAAGAACCGGAGAGGACAGGGTAGGGCTAGAGAGACCCTGAGTGGACTGGACAAAACTGGGTAAGATACGTAAGAGACTTATTTCTATCAACTTGTGTAAACGTACTTATGCAACCTGGTCGTGCACGTGTGTCTGCCTCCTTCATCCCTGAAGCCATACACACCTCGCACCTCCAGGAACTTCAGTTGGACACAGGTGCAGTTTGAGGCGACAGCTTTCTACCATTCTATTTGCCTTCCCATCGCTCCTGTTCCTCGTAGTCGACGCTTTTCCTCTCTATAGTCGATGTACCAGGACAAAGGAGGTGGGGGTCGGGGAGAGGGAATGGGGGAGGAGGGTTGGGAGAAGAGTACGGGGGGAGCTGAGGGGGAGGGGGGGATGGAAGTGGGTGAGAGTACTTACGGGTAGGAAATGATGATGTAAAAACAGAGAAGGCAAGGTAAGTCTTCCTAAAAAGTGTTATAGAGCACATGCGATGTCCCTCTCTTCTGCTGGAGCCCCTGGCTGTTGAACTTTGGGGGTCTACTCAGACAGTTCAGGCCAAGGCGGCCCCAAGCGGCCAAACAGACCATCTGGTGACACTGAGCCAGGGTTAGATCATCAATGTAGATCTCACTGTACCCTGGATGATCGCGTACAACCCAGACAGCTACTAACTAGTCGCGAAAACCCATATCCAACATCCAAGAAATATCTACGCGCATCGATCAATCAAGCAGCAAAATCGACACCTCGCTCTCTCTAGCCGCTTAAGGGACAGTATCCTGCTGAATTATGACGTAGGATTCATCAGAATCGTACTTTGTTCATACTCCGTCACCCTTTCCAAGTTACAGTTCGTACATTATTTCGCGCATTAATCATTTTCCTGGTTTTGTTTTCCCAGTCACCAGCGCTTCCTTTGTGGCTATCTCTGTGACACACGTCGTGGCTCGTTAGCACTACTAGATTCACCTTAACTCGATATTTCATGATTGGGCAAAAGGAAACGAGTTATCGGTTCGTTGAATTATCGGCTAATTAATCTATCGAGTGAGTGAGTGGGTGGCTGGGAGTGAGTGAGTGAGTGAGTGGGTGAGAGTGTGTGAGTGAGTGAGTGAGTGAGTGAGTGAGTGAGTGAGTGAGTGAGTGAGTGAGTGAGTGAGTGAGTGAGTGAGTGAGTGAGTGAGTGAGTGAGTGAGTGAGTGAGTGAGTGAGTGAGTGAGTGAGTGACTGAGTGAGTGAGTGACTGACTGACTGACTGACTGACTGACTGACTAAAAGGCTGAGTGATTTATTTACCGTCTGACTCACTGACGGACGGATTGACGGACAAGCTTTATAAACTGTATTTGCACTATTGAAAAGGGGGTGGGGAGAGGGAGGGGGGAGGGGTGGAGAGACAGAGAAACGTCGAAATGGCAGAAACTCCATAGTAGGGTATGTTCATGTAATCGCTGTTTGCACAAACTATTCTGGTAAGTTGACACGTGATTGCATTCACTGGTCAGTCCTCTCAGTGCTCAAGCTTTTAGGACACCGGGCAGCACAAGAATGCCTTTCTCTACCGGGTCATGTTTGAACCATGACGTTGCAGCTTGTTCTTTGTTATACAGATTCGACCATCCCAGTATTTTCATTCGTTCTTGAACGGCCTATACACGGGAACGTTAGAGGAAGACTACTCTTCGTGATCTATCGTCACGAAAATGTCTGAGAATTTGGTTATGAAAAGGAAACGTCAGAATCGTAAAACGTTCCATGATACATTTCAACACGAACCAATACAGTAAACATATCTAAATCTATTTTTAATGTAATATTTCAAGCTCAATGTATGGTATAAGATGAAATAATAGAGAAATCGATGCATTTCAGAGTATGAATACTTCGTATCACACTGTGGAAAAATTGGCAAACTGTGGAATGGGTAGAGAACTGTACGATAAGTAAACGACTATACAATAAATAGAAAACTGCAGAATGACTGAAAGAGAGTAGACTGATGGTAAGAAAGCTTTAGAACGACAAGATTGCAAAAGAGAGACCAGGGATTGTAGGGGAATTAGAAAGAGTGGAGAATGATCAGAAAGCTGTAGAAGGACTGATAAACTGCACAACCAATAAACCCATTTGGAACGGTTGGTATGTGCAAAATAATATAATAAGAAGACTAAAGAACACATATTAAGCTGTAGAATGACAGAAGAGTTTAAATGCTTGAATATGGTTGAATGACTTTAAAGTATGGCATAATTGTAAAACTACAAATACAGCAT
>JAWQFJ010017138.1:60000-64448 GCA_034096865.1 Theodoxus fluviatilis
TCGCCAATTGGGCAGTTTCATTCTTTGCTTGCTCGCGAGCCAATCGTAGACGAGGGTAGATTGAGCGAGGCAGTTTGAGCGGTGCCTAGCTAGTGAGATTCAAGATGGCGGACAGCATGAGCATCGTGTCACTAGGAGTGACGTTTTTGGACGAGTCTTCGGTTAACTTTAACTTTCTTGGTTTACGGTAAGGTTTGAGGTTATTGTGTAAATTGAACATTTTTATTACCACTACCTATGCCCTGATAAGTGACTCCTGAGCCTAGTGCAGTCAAAGACCCTATGTACACTACCGCGCACTAGCGATTTTCCTTTACGCAAAGGGAGGTCAGAATGTAGAGTTACGTCTCTTTGCGAGAGAATTTTCAATTCGAACTTAATGCAGGATTTCTCACCGTCAACCACACATCGTGCACACAATAAAGAAAAAAATCGTAATCTACTTCAATTGTCCAGCTGAGATTGCAGCGAGGTGACAAATTAAGGCACACATGAGTCAGCGGAGAACGAATTATCGAATATTTTCAGTGTCGAAGCGTCACAAAACATAAACCCTAGTCTCGGTCGTCGCCATCTTGGATCTTCGCTCGCCGCTGGGGTAGTTTCTTTTTTAGCTAGCTCTTACTGCGAAGCAAGATCTTGCGACCAAGATCGACTACCTATTTTGAAACCCGCCCCTGAGCGCACTCCTCTTCGCGGACGACATTGCTCTAATTTCCGACACGCCACTAGGCCTTCAGAACCAGCTCAATCACTTAAAAAAGCTGCCGATAAATTGGGTCTTATAGTTAATGTGGGAAAGACAAAAGTGGTTGTCTACAGATTAGGGGACACTTAGCTAGACATGAGAACTGGTTCCTCGGTGGTAAACAACTTAAAGTTGTAAGTGAATACAAATACCTAGGTAATGTATTGTCCACGAAACTATGCTCAAATGTAATACAGATTGACATTGCATGTAGAGCTAAGGCTGCACTTATGATGTTGGTGAAGGCTTTGAGAAAACTTGTACATGTGACTCCTCAAGTCTTCTTTAAATTATTTGACGCCAAAATCCAACCTATATTGTTATATGGGGCTGAGGTATGGGGAACAGGCAATTGTAAGATTGCTGAAACTGTCCATCTTAGTGCTATCAAGAGCTTTTTGAACGTCTCACCCAGAACTCCAAATGATATGGTGTATGGTGACACATGGAGATTCCCTATGTATGTAAATGCTCGTGTACGTGTTATTAAGTATTGGCTTAGAATCCTGAAAATGGAAGAAAATAGACTGCCTCTTAGAGTGTATAACATGATGCTCTGTACATCCGACTACATGAACAATTGGGTGTTCAAAGTTAAAAGCATCTTGATTGATTGCGGTTTTGGAGAGAGTTCGGTGGGATCAACGAGTAAATAATGAATGCACATTTCTTAAAACTTTAAGGGAGAGACTGATACGCAAGTTTTATGAGAACTGGAGTAGAAGACTAATGACCAGTGATAGATATATGTTCTACAGACACTTTAAAAGTGTTTGTCTGAGTGAATAAAAAAATCTTCAGAGACACATACATAAGATTTCGTATGGGTATTTCAGAATTGTACTGCCATAAACTGATGTATGCTAAGGAAATAGTACAAAAATTATGCCCATTATGTAGAGAACAATATAAAACTGAAACTCATTTTCTACTCGTATGTCCAGTCTTATGCGATTTGAGGGAGCTTTACATACTGAAATACCTTGATCTAAATTGTGCTGACCCAGTGGGTGTTATAATGTCTTCCCAAAGTAAGTCTATAATAAGAGCAACGGGGGTATATTTGTACAAAGCCTTAATGCGTAGAAAGAATGCTACCGAATCTGCAGAGCGACATAGCTTCTACTTAGATTGACACTACAAGTCTTAACATACCCTGCCGATGGAAAGTGTACACTGCTTTCTTTGCCTTTAACATGCCTTGTGATGTATGATGATGATGATGATGATGTCCACTTATATGGCGCACATATCCATGCTGGCAGCATGCTCAAGGCGCAGGAGATTGGGGGGAAGGGAGAAAAAGTTAACAAAACAGAGACTGGTGCACAGTCTTTCAGTCAGGTATGTCCTTTCATTTGAGACTATTTACACAGATCCCAAGTCAGAAAAGGTGAGTCTTCAGAGTGCTCTTGAAGTCCTCTAGTGACTTCGCTTCTCGCATGTTCTGGGGGAGCGCATTCCACAGGGTTGGACCACAGTAGGAGAACGAGCGGCGACCCAAGCGCTTCCCTATGTGGCCGGCCCTACTGGGTGGAGCCAGCAGTGACTGGGAAGCAGAGCGAAGACATCTGGGGGGGTTGTGGAGAGGGATGATGTCTCTGAGGTACTGGGGGAAAGTTGGATCGTGCACACGCTTATAGCACAGGGAGAGCACCTTGTGGTCCACTCTCTTCATGACTGGGAGCCAATGGAGCTTGCGGAGGACTGGAGTGATGTGGTCGGTCTTTTTGGTCCTAGACACAATCCTTGCCGCCGTGTTCAGAACACGCTGGAGTCGGTCGAGCTGCTGGACAGGGAGGCCCCAAAGACAGCCGTTTGCATAGTCAATCTTGGAGATGACTAAGGCCACTGCGATGGTAGTTGCAGCCCTGTCCGTAAGGATGTTCCGCAGCTTACCAAGGGACCGGATGTGGAAGTAAGATCCGCTTACCACAGCACTCACATGGGCCTTCATCGTGAGGTCTTCGTCGATCATGATGCCCAGGTCTCTAACAGTGTGTGAGAAGGGAATGTCTGACTGGCCAACGCGTACAGTGCTCAAGCCAACAGAGTCTCTCTTGATCTTTGGGCCACATAAGATGGCTTCCGTTTTGTCGTCATTGAGCTTGAGCATATTGGCAGTCATCCATGCCTTCACATCACAGCAGCACAGCTCAAACTTCCTAGCAGACTCGGCTGCAGAGGCATCATCAGGAGAAAAAGAGTCATACAGGCCCGAGTCGTCAGCAAAAAGCTGCCTTCCTAACCCATGTCTCTCGATGATACGTCCCAACTCCGACGTGTATAATGAGAAGAGTACCGGTCCCAGCACGGACCCTTGGGGGACCCCACAAGTCAGCTCCGTTTCATTATGCTTGAAAACGGCCGGTGGCCTACTCAATAAATTTGTTCGTTCGTTCGTTCGTTCTCTCCCTCCCTCCCCCTCTCTCTCTCTATCTCTATCTCTGTCTCTCTCTCTCTCACTCTCTCTCTCTCTCTCTCTCTCCCCCTCTCTCTCTCTCTCTCTCTCTCCCTCTCCCTCTCTCCCTCCCTCCCTCCCTCCCTCCCTCTGCCCCACCCTCTCTTTCCCACCCACCCATCCTCTTACTCTCACTCTCTCTTCCCTTCCTCCCCCTTCCCCCAGCTCCCCCCCCCCTCCTCTCTCTCTCTCTCTCTTTCTCTCTCTCTCTCTGTGCAGTCAATTTCTGTTACGTCTTCGTGTGTGTGTGTGTGTGTGTGTGTGTGTGTGTGTGCGCGCGCGCGCGTATGTATGTATGTGTGTGTTTGTCTGTATGTATGCGTGTGTTCGTCTGTGTATGTGTGTGTTCGTCTGTGTGTGTGTGTGTTCGTCTGTGTGTGTTTGTGTGTGTGTATGTGTGCATGTGTCTGTTTGTCTGTCTGCCTCCCTGTCTGCTTGTTTGTCTGCCTGCCTGTCTGCCTGTCTGTCTTTCTGCCTGCCTGCCTATCTGCCTGCCTGCCGCTTTTATACGTGTGCGTGCACACACACGCACGCACGCATTAATACATGCACTCACATGCAAACACACGCGCGCGCGCACGCACGCACACACACACAGACACACCAACACACACTTGGACCTAATCGCAAACGCATATTGAAATGCAGACGTACATTGAGAGAGTGAGAGAGAGTGAGAGAGAGAGTGAGAGCGAGAGAGAGAGAGAGAGAGAGAGAGTGAGAGAGAGAGTGAGAGAGAGTGAGCGAGTGAGAGAGTGTGAGAGTGAGAGAGTGAAAGAGTGAGAGAGATAGTGAGTGAGAGTGAGAGAGAGTGAGAGAGAGTGAGAGAGAGAGTGAGAGAGAGATAGTGAGTGAGAGTGACAAAGAGTGTGAGATGTATGCTTTTCCTACACAAATCAGCACTCCAAATCGTTATACAAAGCAGACACATTCCTTTTCGCTTCTCCTCATAGCATGAAAAATGTGCATCAAAATATCTTTTGTCATCCGTTTATTGGTTCCTTTCAGAAGGAAGCTGTAATCTCTACTTGATCTTACATGACGGTCTATGTGCCTCTAAGAGAGAGAGAGAGAGAGAGAGAGAGAGAGAGAGAGAAAGAAAGAAAGAGAGAAAGAAAGAAAGAGAGAGAGAGAAAGAGAGAGAGACACGCAGAGAGAGAGAGAGAGACATTTTGTTGTATCGGGACAAATTACTGTTGCCTAGTTACGATAATCGTGTTTGAAATTGCCTCGTGCTCA
>JAWQFJ010017139.1:0-2500 GCA_034096865.1 Theodoxus fluviatilis
TCACACAACACAACACAACACAACACAACACAACACAACACAACACAACACAACACAACATAACATAACATAACATAACTTAACATAATATAACATAACATAACATAACATAACATATAATTTCATTCATCCAAAATATGGAAAATAATGTCAGATTTCACTGGCATTAGGTATTTGGCTATGTACAAGAAGCTTCAATGCAAAACAAAAAGTTACAAACAAGTTACGTAAAATGAACAAAGTTAAGTGGTTGTATTGCCAGAGGTTATGATCATACTGCAGTTCTAGAATAGTTTATGTTTTAAAACCTGTGGCATTTGAAAAAAATGGCTAGTATCTGTGTGTGTGTGTGTGTGTGTGTGTGTGTGTGTGCGTGCGTGCGTGTGTGTGTGTGTGTGTGTGCGTATGTGCGTGTGTGCGTGTGTGCGTGTGTGTGTGTACGTGTGTGTGTGTATGTATGGATGTATATGTGTGTGTGTGTGTGTATGTATGTGTGTGTGTGTGCGTATGTGCGTGTGTGCGTGTGTGTGTGTGTGTATGTGTGTGTGTATGTATGGATGTATATGTGTGTGTGTATGTATGTGTGTGTGTGTGTGTGTGTGTGGAGGACGGAATCATTGACTGCGAGGTATGAGACTGGAGAGAAACTCTGTGTAGAGGGATGATCTGTGTAGAGGGATGATCTGTGTAGAGGGATGATCTGTGTAGAGGGATGATCTGAACTTCTCATGATGACACATCTTCTTCTTTACTGGATTTTGGTGAGACTGGCTGAGAGTTTCTACAGTTGTGTTTTTCTGACAAATTTGATCACTGTTTGGGCCTTCTCTTGCTGATGTTTACCTCCCCAAACAGATCGTTCAGATGCAACCGTGCGCTCAAACTCATCTTTGTCAGCTTGTGTATAGACACTTTCCACTGATACTCTTCATTACATGGGTGCATTGAAAGAAAACTGACAAGATATGAGGTGCTTTGTCCGCAGTGTTGCGAAGAGGGTAGAGACTGTCGGCTGCTTTCTGTGGATGTAGGACGCAGAGCATGAAGGTGTAGGTGAAGATGCTTTTATTTATATTGCGACTTTTCCACCCATTGATGGGGCTACCTCTTTATATCACTCCAACACCATCTCAACTCCCAGGGGAGCATGCCACCACGCATCTCAACTCCCAGGGGAGCATGCCACCACGCTGCACAACTCCCAGGGGAGCATGCCACCACGCTGCACAACTCCCAGGGGAGCATGCCACCACGCTGCACAACTCCCAGGGGAGCATGCCACCACGCTGCACAACTCCCAGGGGAGCATGCCACCACGCTGCACAACTCCCAGGGGAGCATGCCACCACGCTGCACAACTCCCAGGGGAGCATGCCACCACGCTTCACAACTCCCAGGGGAGCATGCCACCACGCTGCACAACTCCCAGGGGAGCATGCCACCACGCATCTCAACTCCCAGGGGAGCATGCCACCACGCTGCACAACTCCCAGGGGAGCATGCCACCACGCTGCACAACTCCCAGGGGAGCATGCCACCACGCTGCACAACTCCCAGGGGAGCATGCCACCACGCTTCACAACTCTCAGGGGAGCATACCACCTCGCTTCACAGCTCCCAGGGGAGCATACCACCACGCTGCACAACTCCCAGGGGAGCATGCCACCACGCTGCACAACTCCCAGGGGAGCATGCCATCACGCTGCACAACTCCCAGGGGAGCATGCCACCACGCTGCACAACTCCTAGGGGAGCATACCACCTCGCTTCACAGCTCCCAGGGGAGCATGCCACCACGCTGCACAACTCCCAGGGGAGCATGCCACCACGCTGCACAACTCCCAGGGGAGCATGCCATCACACTGCACAACTCCCAGGGGAGCATGCCACCACGCTGCACAACTCCCAGGGGAGCATGCCACCACGCTGCACAACTCCCAGGGGAGCATGCCACCACGCTGCACAACTCCCAGGGGAGCATGCCATCACGCTGCACAACTCCCAGGGAGCATGCCACCACGCTGCACAACTCCTAGGGGAGCATGCCACCACGCTGCACAACTTCCAGGGGAGCATGCCACCACGCTGCACAACTCCCAGGGGAGCATGCCACCACGCTGCACAACTCCCAGGGGAGCATGCCACCACGCTGCACAACTCCTAGGGGAGCATGCCACCACGCTGCACAACTCCCAGGGGAGCATGCCACCACGCTGCACAACTCCCAGGGGAGCATGCCATCACACTGCACAACTCCCAGGGGAGCATGCCACCACGCTGCACAACTCCCAGGGGAGCATGCCACCACGCTGCACAACTCCCAGGGGAGCATGCCATCACGCTGCACAACTCCCAGGGGAGCATGCCACCACGCTGCAAACTCCTAGGGGAGCATGCCACCACGCTGCACAACTTCCAGGGGAGCATGCCACCACGCTTCACAACTCCCAGGGGAGCATGCCATCACGCTGCACAACTCCCAGGGGAGCATGCCACCACG
>JAWQFJ010017139.1:12500-16704 GCA_034096865.1 Theodoxus fluviatilis
TTCTGAGTGGTGACGAACAGAAGAAGAAATACCGCATTATGGGAGAGAAGTTTGTGAACAGGAAGATACTCTATCATCGTGTCAGTGTTTTATAGGTTTTACAGATTGCGCCAGTGGCTCTGGTCGCACTGCAATGACGCCTACTGATCCGATTGGCAAAGCATCGCCCTCATGAGAGAGCAAAGAAGTCAGCGCCAAGCCGCCAGGGCAAGATGTCTTGGAGTTCTGTCAGTACCAGCAACATCATCGGTCCCAGAGCCCCACCGGCTCCCGCCTCCGCAACTCTGGCTAGGCCTATCTACATGCATTCTGAACACTTGCATCCTCAGCCGGTATCAGTGTGGGAGACAAAATTGATGGCCCACTTGGACATTGGCTTTCGCGCCAAATCCGCATTGATGCAGCCTCAGCTGTGTCCCGTAGTGGCTTGATGACTTCTTTCTTGGGCTCTCCTCGTCCCGAGTCCCGCATGCGGACTACGCCCCTCTCCCTGTTTTTGTCTCCCCACCCCTTTTCCCGTTACCCGCCGCCGCTGTTGATGCCTGTACCCCGTGCCGCATACCCCACTCACTCGTTTGTTTTTGAACTGTTGTCACAGTGCTTATATGTAGCCGAGTGCGTAACTCGCTTTCTCTAGACCACTTAAGATAGATGCGCTTTAACTTACTGCATCCCCCATTACCCCTCTTTCGATTGAGTCTGCTGCGTGTTATCCCGGTAATTTTTCGCCTTCTCTTGTTTGATTGTATTGTCTTTTATATTTCGTGCTTTGCGCAGGTTTGATATGGCGTGTTAGCTTATCAGCGCAACGTTAGGTTTTGTGGTACTTTATTTCTAAGTGCAATTTGTGTATATCTGTTAATCCTTATAGGCTAGACTCTATTTTTGCACTTCTATTTAGTTACTTTGTGATACAGGTAGATTTCGTTGCTGGGCATCGGACATTACGTCATTAGTGGTGCGACGTCAGATTTGGCAGACTCGTTCGCACATATCCTTTTACTTCACTGAAGAAGGAGCCTACTTGGCCCCGAAAGCTCTGAAATACAATTTTGAAGTTGGACAAAAGTCTCCAGTACTTCTTTTCTACTTTTGGAGAACGAGTGTCCCCAGCTCAGCTGTTCCAAGGAATGGGCCGTAGTTGGGCTCTGTGGCTGAGTGGTCCTTTGCGGCTAGCGGGTGCGGTGTTCGAAGCTGCGCTGTTTCTATAGTTGCATCCTTGTGCAAGGTGATTTACTCACTTTGCATCTCCCAACCCCCCCCCCCCCCCCCCCCCCCCCAGGAGAAAAACGAGGACTCTCTGAGGGCTGAGCGGGTAAACTGTGGCAGCTAACTTTGGCGCGTCCATCCGCAGCCTGGTTGCATGCTCCCCTGGGAGTTGTGCAGCGTGGTGGCATGCTCCCCTGGGAGTTGTGCAGCGTGGTGGCATGCTCCCCTGGGAGTTGTGCAGCGTGATGGCATGCTCCCCTGGGAGTTGTGCAGTGTGATGGCATGCTCCCCTGGGAGTTGTGCAGCGTGGTGGCATGCTCCCCTGGGAGTTGTGCAGCGTGGTGGCATGCTCCCCTGGGAGTTGTGCAGTGTGATGGCATGCTCCCCTGGGAGTTTTAAAGCGTGGTGGTATGCTCCCCTGGGAGCTGTGAAGCGAGGTGGTATGCTCCCCTGAGAGTTGTGAAGCGTGGTGGTATGCTCCCCTGGGAGTTGTGCAGCGTGGTGGCATGCTCCCCTGGGAGTTGTGCAGCGTGATGGCATGCTCCCCTGGGAGTTGTGAAGCGTGGTGGCATGCTCCCCTGGAAGTTGTGCAGCGTGGTGGCATGCTCCCCTAGGAGTTTGCAGCGTGGTGGCATGCTCCCCTGGGAGTTGTGCAGCGTGATGGCATGCTCCCCTGGGAGTTGTGCAGCGTGGTGGCATGCTCCCCTGGGAGTTGTGCAGCGTGGTGGCATGCTCCCCTGGGAGTTGTGCAGTGTGATGGCATGCTCCCCTGGGAGTTGTGCAGCGTGGTGGCATGCTCCCCTGGGAGTTGTGCAGCGTGGTGGCATGCTCCCCTAGGAGTTGTGCAGCGTGGTGGCATGCTCCCCTGGGAGTTGTGCAGCGTGGTGGCATGCTCCCCTGGGAGTTGTGCAGCGTGGTGGCATGCTCCCCTGGAAGTTGTGCAGCGTGGTGGCATGCTCCCCTAGGAGTTGTGCAGCGTGGTGGCATGCTCCCTGGGAGTTGTGCAGCGTGATGGCATGCTCCCCTGGGAGTTGTGCAGCGTGGTGGCATGCTCCCCTGGGAGTTGTGCAGCGTGGTGGCATGCTCCCCTGGGAGTTGTGCAGCGTGGTGGCATGCTCCCCTGGGAGTTGTGCAGTGTGATGGCATGCTCCCCTGGGAGTTGTGCAGCGTGGTGGCATGCTCCCCTGGGAGTTGTGCAGCGTGGTGGCATGCTCCCCTGGGAGCTGTGAAGCGAGGTGGTATGCTCCCCTAGGAGTTGTGCAGCGTGGTGGCATGCTCCCCTGGGAGTTGTGCAGCGTGGTGGCATGCTCCCCTGGGAGTTGTGCAGCGTGGTGGCATGCTCCCCTGGGAGTTGTGCAGCGTGGTGGTATGCTCCCCTGGGAGCTGTGAAGCGAGGTGGTATGCTCCCCTGAGAGTTGTGAAGCGTGGTGGCATGCTCCCCTGGGAGTTGTGCAGCGTGGTGGCATGCTCCCCTGGGAGTTGTGCAGCGTGGTGGCATGCTCCCCTGGGAGTTGTGCAGCGTGGTGGCATGCTCCCCTGGGAGTTGAGATGCGTGGTGGCATGCTCCCCTGGGAGTTGTGCAGCGTGGTGGCATGCTCCCCTGGGAGTTGTGAAGCGTGGTGGCATGCTCCCCTGGGAGTTGTGCAGCGTGGTGGCATGCTCCCCTGGGAGTTGTGCAGCGTGGTGGCATGCTCCCCTGGGAGTTGTGCAGCGTGGTGGCATGCTCCCCTGGGAGTTGTGCAGCGTGGTGGCATGCTCCCCTGGGAGTTGTGCAGCGTGGTGGCATGCTCCCCTGGGAGTTGTGCAGCGTGGTGGCATGCTCCCCTGGGAGTTGAGATGCGTGGTGGCATGCTCCCCTGGGAGTTGAGATGGTGTTGGAGTGATATAAAGAGGTAGCCCCATCAATGGGTGGAAAAGTCGCAATATAAATAAAAGCATCTTCACCTACACCTTCATGCTCTGCGTCCTACATCCACAGAAAGCAGCCGACAGTCTCTACCCTCTTCGCAACACTGCGGACAAAGCACCTCATATCTTGTCAGTTTTCTTTCAATGCACCCATGTAATGAAGAGTATCAGTGGAAAGTGTCTATACACAAGCTGACAAAGATGAGTTTGAGCGCACGGTTGCATCTGAACGATCTGTTTGGGGAGGTAACATCAGCAAGAGAAGGCCCAAACAGTGATCAAATTTGTCAGAAAAACACAACTGTAGAAACTCTCAGCCAGTCTCACCAAAATCCAGTAAAGAAGAAGATGTGTCATCATGAGAAGTTCAGATCATCCCTCTACACAGATCATCCCTCTACACAGATCATCCCTCTACACAGATCATCCCTCTACACAGAGTTTCTCTCCAGTCTCATACCTCGCAGTCAATGATTCCGTCCTCCACACACACACACACACACACACATACATACACACACACATATACATCCATACATACACACACACATACACACACACACACACGCACACACGCACATACGCACACACACACACATACATACACACACACACACACATATACATCCATACATACACACACACACGTACACACACACACGCACACACGCACACACGCACATACGCACACACACACACACACACACGCACGCACGCACACACACACACACACACACACACACACACACAGATACTAGCCATTTTTTTCAAATGCCACAGGTTTTAAAACATAAACTATTCTAGAACTGCAGTATGATCATAACCTCTGGCAATACAACCACTTAACTTTGTTCATTTTACGTAACTTGTTTGTAACTTTTTGTTTTGCATTGAAGCTTCTTGTACATAGCCAAATACCTAATGCCAGTGAAATCTGACATTATTTTCCATATTTTGGATGAATGAAATTATATGTTATGTTATGTTATGTTATGTTATATTATGTTAAGTTATGTTATGTTATGTTATGTTGTGTTGTGTTGTGTTGTGTTGTGTTGTGTTGTGTTGTGTTGTGTTGTGTTGTGTG
>JAWQFJ010017140.1:0-2500 GCA_034096865.1 Theodoxus fluviatilis
GTCCTGATTTGTTCTTGAAGCAGAGATGGATGAAGTCGTTATTGTGAGCAAGTGAGAGCTTGTGGAGCTGTTGGCGCCTTTGAAAGCGCACTCGCCATCGCTGTACGCATGATGGAATAAAGATCTTCATGTAGAAAACTCCCGCAAGAAGTCCTAATTCTACTTTCCTGGCGCGAGCTGGGACGGACCGCAAGTTAGAGACCACCTTACCCGCAACATTGGTTCCCGAGACGGGGAATTCGAAAAAAGTAGACAAGGATGGACGCTGAGGGCGGGAAAAGAATGGCGAGGTCGGACGCCGCACGCGAGGAGGCGAAACAACAACCGGCGGAGGACATGTTGGTGATGATCAAGCTTCTGCTCGAAGAACAGAAGGCAGAGCAGCAGAAGAAGGAAAACGAGAAGGAGCGGCAGCGACAGGAGGAGAAGGCAGAGCAGCAGAAGAAGGAAGAAGAGAAGGAGCGGCAGAAAGAGGAGGAGAAAGAGCTGCGACGACAGAAGAAAGAGGAGGAGAAAGTGCAGCAGCAGAAGAAGGAAAAAGAGAAGGAGCGGCAGCGACAGGAGGAGAAGGCAGAGCAGCAGAAGAAGAAAGAAGAGAAGGAGCGGCAGAAAGAGGAGGAGAAAGAGCTGCGACGACAGAAGAAAGAGGAGGAGAAAGTGCAGCAGCAGAAGAAGGAGGAAGGATATCGCGAGAGGAAGGAAGAAGAGAAAGAATATCGCGAGAGGAAGGAAACAGAAAAGAAACAGAAAGAACTGCAGCGACGGGAGGAGACAGAACAAAGGCGACAGGAATTTGAGGCGTTCAAGGAGCGGTTCCTTGCCCTCGCAAGCAGCACCGCCGAACTCCACCAGGAGATTGGGACGGTGCAGACTGAGATGCGCGGGGAGATCGGCCGCCTCGACTCGTCCCTGGAACTTGAAGAAGCAGCGACAAGCGTCGAGGGACCGAAGGGAGACCGCGACTCCCGTGTCGATAAAGAAACTGCAAGCCTCCAGGACGCAGTGGCAAGAGAGGCGCCGAGACAGGCAACGGACTTGGCGTGGACAGGGCAGCTGGCGGAAACCCCCCGAGAAGTGCCCCAGTGTGTGGAGCCGCTCCAAGGTATGCTGCAGGCGGTGCAAGTGTCCGCAAGGGCACACCTGCAGCGGAGCGTGGGCAAAAAGAGGTCTGGCTACGACCGCAAGGCCGATCACCAGACCTCTCCTGAGGGCACTACGCCGGGTTTCTTCAACCCACGGGCTGAGAGGAGAGACTCCACCAAGCTGACCCAGTCGCAGAAAGGACGGCAGAGGAACCATGCCCGACTCCGGATGGTGGATCATGCCCGGCGCGGAAGGTACAAGGGAGAACCTCCACCCGACTGGTGGCGGTCTCCACGCCGAGAGCCTGTGCCCCCTGACATCGATGAGGAATGGGTGGACGAGAAGGGAGAAACCTGCCGCCGTCTCCCTGTTCTGCCGGAAGCCATGCAGGAGGAGGCGCTGAGACAGCTGCACGACGACCCTGCAGCTGGCCATCTTGGAAGGCAGAAGTATCAAACAAAGAAGTCACGTTACCCCTACCCCGACCACGCCGTCACGTTCGCACGCGTGAGCGGTTTTCTGTCTGGGTTTTCGTGGTCGGCTCTCTCGGCCCCCTGGTGGAGCTAAATCGTCTCGCCCTCGCGATCACCGCTTGGTCGATGCGCTTCTCCTGTACTCCTGTGCCACCTATATTTATTTCTGCGCCTCCCGGGCGAGCCGATACTTCACCAAGTCGGGCTCTCAAGCCTTCACAGCTGTCAGGGAATCCGACACAACCATGCGACATAGCGCGCGAGATATAAACAGACAGAGATATAAACAGGCAGACGGGCAGACAGACAGATGAACAGGCAGGCAGGCAGACAGATAAACAGGCAGACAAACAGCCAGATGAACAGGCATGCAGGCAGACAGATGAACAGGCAGGCAGGCAGGAAGGCAGACAGACAGACAGATAAATAGGCAGGCAGGCAGACAGATGCACATGCAGGAAGGCAGGCAGATGAACAGGCAGGCAGGCAGGCAGGCAGACAGACAGACAGACAGATGAACAGGCAGGCAGGCAGACAGACAGATAGATGAACAGGGAGGCAGGCAGACATATATGCAGGGTGCACACACAGGAAGAGAGATAAACAGGAAGGCAGGGAAGCAGGCAGACAGGCAGACAGGAAGAAAGTCAGGCAGGCCGGCGAACGACACAATAAGTGCGCCAAAGGACGAGCAGTGTGAGTGGCACGTGGTCTGTGAAGAAGACAGTAATACCAACTGCCATTTCATCACTTTTCCACCGGTGTGTAAACCACATTCTCTCAAACTGATTGTTATTCATCGAAATCGACTTTTTTTCTCCCGTTGTCGCTTCAAAAGTAAAAATATTCACAAGCATGTGCGCAAAACGTTCTGAAATACAATTACATTTTCAGCCCTGTTGCTCCTCTCAATCTCTTACGGAGATTAAACCACTCGCACCTCA
>JAWQFJ010017140.1:7500-20000 GCA_034096865.1 Theodoxus fluviatilis
TGCTTAAGCTGGGTTGTCACACAAATATGTCGGGCATATTAATTTTGTAAGTATAAATAATCTTGTGTAATGTTTTAATTCTAGACACACTTGGAGATTTTTGTAATTACAGAGAAATTTGCAAGAAAAAAAAACTTTATAAAGTAAATTTAGGAAGGAGATGTTTACGCTGAGTGTTATCTGTCGGCACATTCCTCCACCAAAACTGAAAATAGCCTTAGATGTTGATACGGCCTTCACAATTTCGATCATGGCGCCTTGCTATCGGTCTTTGCTTCAAGCAGCATCGCACTGTGGCATGCAACTCCCTGCCAATGACGTCAGCGAGACTAAGGTACTGCGTGTTGGTGTATCGTGAACTCATGGTGACGTATACTAGTCAGCAACTACCCATTTGGCCCTGTAGTTCTAAAATAAAATGTCGTCTGCAAAGATTAAATACCAACGGCATTTCCATGACAAGCGAATGAACGAACAACATGGAAACGCACTGATGAGATTTTGTTCAGAAAAGCAGTCCGCTCATCCTTACGAGGCTGATTCACTGGGAACAAGGCGATATTACCAAGAGATAACGGGACTGGACGTAACAAGTCAAACGTATTTTGATACAACAACACGAGCGTACTACTGCACATTTGCCAGAGATAGCCGAGTAAAAATTAATGAATGAAGTTCAACGGCCTCTCAGCATTTGTAGGCTGTGTAAGGCCATTGCTAACAAAACTCACCAAGAACTGTTGAGATGAGTACCCTGGCTCATAACTGGGATTGTTTGGTCTGTCAGCACGACAGAAAAGCTGCATTTTAAGGATGAGACACTAACACTTTTTTAAATTGCACGTGTTCTTTTAACTATCCCACAAAATATAGCAAAACTTAAACTGGAAGTAATCACAATGGAACAAAGAACAGATCTATGTCAATGTTTTAAGAACATGTTAATTCCTATTTTTTGTTTTGGACAGCACATTTCATGACTTTCCCTCATTATCGCTCGCAGCAAATGCCGCGACTACAGGACTTAACCCCTTCCCTGGCGTCAAGATTGAGACTGTTTGGCCTGCCCAACACTACCAAATAAAAACCGCTGGCGCTGAACCTCCAGGTTTTGGCATTAAAAAAACAACAAAAAAACAACAACAAAATCGCGTTCGAACCCGCAACCTCTCGAGAAAAGAGAAGAGAAAAAAACCACAACAAATAACAGGTCGGGTTCGAACCCGACACCTCTCGAAAAAAGAGGGGGAAAAAGTTTCTACGCGGATTCGAACCCGTTCACGCATGACCTAACAAAACAATAGCCCAACGCTCTACCAGGTGAGCTATTCGTGAACTGATTTGAATAAGTGTTTGTGAAGCAAGTATAACGTTGTTTTCCGCAAACCCCCTCGGTTCGTTTTATGCACTGTAAATTGTAGAAAAATGGATGATAGTTCATGAAATTTGAGTGGTCTTGCACATTTTAGGATACTCAAAGTCTATTTTTGCGAAGTTTAATATCAATTCACTGTCATTAGGCCACACGAACAGAACTTGGGAGTGTAGGCCTACTCTATCGCACTGCGCGGAGTGGCTGTTCTAAGAGTCGGACCGGCCGCGCGGATGGAGACACCAATTTTGACTGTAAAACGGTATTTTTTATGCAAAAGCGATTTGTTTTTCTGGGGAGGATCACAAAAACTATTTATGTAACTGATGAGCGCTCGTACAGCGTGGGAGAAAGGCTGCTGGCGACGGGAGTGAAGGAAAAGGCGAAATATCGCCATTCCGTCAAGGGACATTTTAGGGGGGTGTTTTCGAGTTTACGACCTAAAAAAGTCACTTTCTTTTCAAACCTCGATTCTGAAAATTTGATACATTCAATCGGACCTAACTTCCAGTAAGTGTGCAAAATGTCAAGGAAATCCGTCCAGTAGTTTTTGAGATATCAGCCGTTAAGTCGGGACAGACAGACAGACAGACAGACAGACAGACAGACTGACAGACAGACAGACAGACAGACAGACAGACAGACAGACAGACAGACAGACTCACACACACACACACACACACACACACACACACACACACACACAGCAACGCACACACACACAGACAGATAAAGCTGTGAGAACCTCCAGTAAACCTGGAGGGATAAAGCTACATTTGATAGACAAGACACATACGGTTTTCTCTTGCACCTGCCCATTAAACTATCTAAAAAATAACAAAACATATGCCATAAGTATAAACTGTATAAAAACCAAATGCATGTCTTTGTTGTGAGAAAATTGCAAATGTAATGCTGAATTTTAAAGTAATTTTGGAAAGCATATTTAAATGAGAATCTTTACAGAATTCAATTCATGATAACACAAAACTGGTATATTAACAAAAGAAACACATTGCGAAATGCCACATTAAAAATTCCCAGAGTAACTAACAACTATGTAAAGAACGAAAAGATGGTTAATGTATCTAAATCCTTTAATTCAAGAGCAAATCAACACTCATTTTTCCGAGCTATTCGCCTTTTACGAACTGCATAGGGAGACGCAGTGAGCGTATTCTTATCCCCAAACCACAGGAGGAGAAGAGAACAAACCTCACTTGATGCGCCTCCTTGGCGTACTGGGGGCATGCTGTCACGCGCCAGCTTCGCCTTTTACACACTCTTCTCTGCACTCCGTCGTGTCTAGTCAAAGTCTGAATTCATCAAAGAAGAGGATTAGAGTCGATTGTTCCAAAGTCAGGTGACACTCCGTGTTGCTCAGCATATTATTGCTTGGTTTACATGTGATGATCGACTAACCGGACCTCTCAATCAAGTTCTTACAATCTAAGTCGAATTTCATCCTCATCAGCATTTTGGACGTCATTGAGAAGCTAAGTAGCATTACAGATGGAAAGAAATTCGCCTGAGAGCGAAGACTGATATTTCTGCAATGAGTAAATCATCTTCTACCCCCAAAGTGCTTTCAAGGAGTAGAAGTAATAAGGAGTCGGTATTACGTCTCAAGAAGGATGGATGGATAAAGTTTTGCGGTCTTCCACCGTTGTAGGCTCTTTAACCCCGTTGATTACGAAAGTCACAAACCGCAATTTCCCTCTTTGTTTGCCTCTTACGAATTGCGCAGGGAGACGCGGTGAGTCAATTCATACCCCCAACCCACACGGGGCTATGTACCAGACACTAGCACACCCCCAACCCACACGGGGCTATGTACCAGACACTAGCACACCCCCAACCCACACGGGGCTATGTACCAGACACTAGCACACCCCCAACCCACACGGGGCTATGTACCAGACACTAGCACACCCCCAACCCACACGGGGCTATGTACCAGACACTAGCACACCCCCAACCCACACGGGGCTATGTACCAGACACTAGCACACCCCCAACCCACACGGGGCTATGTACCAGACACTAGCACCCCCACACCTCTTGCAGTGTCGACTTCTGCCAAGCCTTTCTGAAGCGCAACATGGCTGGAAATACGCCAAAACGTTACTTTCATGTGTTTATTGTCGATCTCAAAAGAGGGGAAGGGAACATGGAAAATCATGTTGAGGGAGAGAGAGAGAGAGAGAGAGAGAGAGAGAGAGAGAGAGAGAGAGTGAGAGAGAGAGAGAGAGTGAGAGAGAGAGAGAGTGAGAGAGAGAGAGTCTCACCTTGTTATTGAAATGAGTTGTTATTAGGCCTGTTTGTCTCACATTCTAAGCATTACGTCTTCGAGTAGCATGCTGTATATGCTGTGTGTCTTCCATTTTAGGGATGAAAGCAACTTGCCTTAGAGACTCCTTGTGTTCATTTCATGCCCATAACCAAATCACCATCAAGATGAAGGAAAGGAGAATACGTGAGCACATTTATGTTAAGAATATATGGCTTTTTCATTTATCAACCAGCCATCTTGATCACACATACAGATTTAGTGCTTTGTTAGTTTCTTTGTTTATTGTACTCTCTTAGGAAATTTTTATGTGAAAAAATTTGAGTGCTTTTTTTGCTCGTTTCCTTTTTTTCGAACAAAGTTGAGAAAACGTTTAAAAACAACCCTGAAGCACTTGTTGAGGCATGGTCTCATTGAATCTGGCTCAAACATGGCATTGTTCTGAAGCTCTTAGATTACTAGGCTTTAACTGGAGCAGTTATTATGCTCGCACTTAGTCTTTTTAATCAATTGCTTGGAAAAGGCAGAGAGAAACAAATTTAGGCTTGGATGTACTCCAGAGATGCAGAGTAGTAATGAAAGTATGACATTACAAAGAATCCATCTATGCTTATGTGACCAGGTGAAGTGAAGCCCAAAGTCTTTATATGGACTCTCTCTCTCTCTCTCTCTCTCTCTCTCTCTCTCTCTCTCTCTCTCTCTCTCTCTCTCTCCCTCTCTCTCCCTCTCTCTCTCTCTCTCTCTCTCTCTCTCTCTCTCTCTCTCTCTCTCTCTCTCTCCCCCCCCCCCCCCGACATTGGTCCCTCTCTCTCCTCCCTCTATCATGTATCCTGCGTCTCAGATGCCCTGTAGCGGTGAAAATAGTTTCACGGTGAAAACAGTTTCCGGAAGTCATCGCAGAGTTATCTGCTCGGGACGTGCTGAGAATTCAACTTAAAAAGAGACGGCATCCGCCACTCCGCCTGACTGACTTCGCACGCCCGGGGAGTTATGCTAAGATCCGGCCACGTTAATATATCTGCGTTTTGTGACAAACGTCTTGTCGGCGGTACTGTACTCCATGCACCTTAACGGTCCGCGTGATTCGGGTGTAATCTTAAGCTAAACGACGTTTATTGGCGCTGCTAAAATGGTCGAAGCCGGAAACATTATTTTAGAAGTAAAGCTTGATATTAAAGGGAAGTGTAGCAAAAATTGTAGGATATTTCACATGGACACCAGTTTCCATGACGTCTCTGACTGCATTGGTACAGTTTTGCCACAGTGTGATTCTAGCCGAGCAGACAAAAATCGAGCACTCGAGGAAACTCCTGTGCACTACAGATAAGATATAGAGTGTCATGGCAAGCAAGTTGCCCATGCGGAAGAGATAGAAGGACGAGGTCGTTGAGTTATCTGAAGGAGAGTCTGCACATCGTCATTCTCAACTCGCTTGTCTGGATCAAGTGTACGTCTGTGCATTCCAGTAATGATAGCGGTTTTGTATGGCTGAAGAGTGTATGTAAAAGACGTTCTTATGCAAAAGCTGGATTTACATGCGGGCAAAAAACAATAGAGGCCCACATACCGTCTAAGTTGGGCATTTATGGTTTTGTTGTTTTTAAACTTTTATTCAGTTTTAAGTTATTCACCTTCTATACCAGACGCAGTAATGTCTGCTTTGTTGTTGTGGTGGTATTGATGAGAGTGTGTACATTTTGCACACACACACACACACACACACACACACACACACACACACACACACACACACACACACACACACACACACACACACACACACACACCACCCCCTCTACCTCTACAACCTCTCTCTCTCTCTCTCTCTCTCTCTCTCTCTCTCTCTCTCTCTCTCTCTGTGTCTCTCTCTCTCTGTGCACGTACGTGCATTTGGCGTCTTCCTGTACCACAAGCATCACTTACATTTTGGAGAGGACTAGCAGTTTTGTGAACACGACCAAATAACTTTCATGTGCAGTGAGAACTCATTCTAAAAGTCGTTTGGAAACGTTTGTGTTGAGATAACGCTGATAACGCAGGTAGTGACATGAACAGAGAATAATCTGTATCAGGCTTGGATCATGCGTTGTTGTCTTTGCTGTGTCAGAAGGAATACATCGCACAAGTGTTCAATTAAATGTTTGAAAAACAATTATTAAAAAAACGGAACATTACAAGTAAGAGAACTTCACCAACGTTGAGGTCAGTTTTGCAAAAATCACGATCGATTTGCATCTCAAAGTAGACGAAGTAAGTGAGTTGTAAAACCTGCATAGCGCGAGAAACACGCCTGTGTTATAATGCGAAACAACGGCAATGACAACTTAGATAAAGAGAAGTTAACTCAAGCCTGTCACAACTACACCCGCTTTTCAGAGGAAAAAACCCCACCGGAACCCACGTGGATGGGATGGGCACTTTCCAACTAGGTGTGCTGAAGTCACAGCTGTGCCTTTGAAAGAGGTGCCAGCAGTAACTGTGGGAACACCCGCTGGCTGCAAACCGGGAACGTGAAAATGCTGCTGCGGTTCCCTCGGCCGACCATCCAGCTGGATTCATGTGGGACAAACCCCAAACACACATAAGCTCGGAATCGGAAAAACGCACACAGAGGCACCCGTTTGTGAGATCGAATAAATCTGTGGTACAAAACCTTTTGCCAAGGATGCGACCGAGAAATAATATTTGTGAAAAAGGAGTCGAGCCTTAATGGCACAAAATGCTTGTGGCTGGCTCCCCACCCCAACCCAAACCTCCTTCCACTTACTTCTTCTTCTCACCTTTCAGCCAAAGGTATAATGGCAGGTAACTGACCAACCAGCAATTTCTCAGGGACAACTGCACCGTCCTCTACTCCTGTCCCGACTTTTCTTCATCTGCTTTTTCTGCAGCTAATCTTCATTCCTTTCTGTACATTGGGGTTTGATTGTTTTCCTTCGGCAGCACTCGGCGAAAGAAAAGCTACGATTCACGAGATAAGAAGTTGGAGTACACTCCACATAAAAGCATCTCAGGTAAAAAGAAGGCACAGCTGTGAGATCGTTGCGTTGATAACAGTGACATTCGAGTAAGTGGTAACGAACCCGAAATAGCTTCTGGGTTTGAAAATGTAAAAGAAGGTCCGTGAAAACAGACAAGAAATTGAGGTTGTGATGGAGAACGTGTCGGGTGTTTTAGAGCAGTGTGTTTTCCAGAGCTGAAATAACATTTTGTGTGCCTATTGATTCAGGTCTTTGGCAGGTGCTCTCGTCTCAAGGGAATTGCCACACACAAATTCTATCTTGTCTAAGCCTGTCTGGAAGATGTTTCAAACTAGGTGAGTGAGCACTTTTTTTATTTGATCTGGATATTTTCACAGCTGACGATAAAATCTTATATCTGAGAATAAAGGAGACTGCTCTTGGAGGAAGAGATATTTTCTCTTTGAGGAAAGATAGTCTTCCTCTCATATGTAACTTTTTATGTGGCTGCACGCAGACCATGTTTACGTTACTCCCTTTGATAGTGTTGCATCAACACTGTTGTTGTTTTTGCCGCCCCACCACTGCCCGAGCAACTTCTAAAACTTGATGGCGGCTCAGGGCGGTTGTACGGTGGGAGGTACAGTACAAGAAACACATAATCCAGTCGCAAAGAACATTACCGAAGATACCATCCTCATCCTCACCCTCAGGGGCCAGTCTTGTTTATTTTTGCCCTGGCGTTGCTCAGCCTGCTCTCTCAACATTCGTCAAAGGCTCAGATCTTGTTTAAGATTCTCGTAGGCTCTGTAATATACGTATAGTGCTGTCTTGCTCATGAACGGGAAAAGCGTGACGACGTGAGGATTCCCGATGCACCAGCATCTCTCCATCTGCTCGAGCATTTCCTAGGCATGTCACACGGTCGGCAGCCAAGAGCAGCTGACGAGAAAACATTCCCGAGGGATAACTTAATAAACACGGCTAAAAGCCACCGCCAAGACCCTGATGTGAAAACGACGCCTCGCCGGCAAGATGGCCATAACCGAAATAGTCACGGGGATGGAGAAGGTATTGCGTGCAGTTTTGAGTCATGGAATAAGAGTTTGAATTTCAGCTACCCTTTCCTTTAGAAAAAAAAGCCAATCTCCCAACGAAAGGAAACCCTTTGACAGCAGTTTCCCCATGTACATTGAAAAGAACATATATTCTTTACGTTGAGCATTTAATTGGCGAAGACAACAGTTAGTATGTCGGATGCATCGCGTACATCGAAGGAAATATTCGAGCTATCGAACTGTGTATTTGTACACACGTGAATGTCATGTTTGTGCTTGAATTACCTTTTGATGGAGATGGACGGAAGGGTCATTTGAAGCACCCTCACACGCTAATAATGTACTTTTCTCTTTGCTAGCTGTTTAAGGAGAAATTTGGTTGATTTCCTCTACGTCGCCCATACTCAATACATCACGACGACATACGGGTTCGCATGTAGGGTATTTTGATTGGCAAGATTAGCATATGTTTAACCTCTTGTCGAGGTGAGGCAACCCTCCAAACGGCAATCTACTTTGTCTCAACAGACACATTCAACACACTCCGTCGCTGAAAGACCCTCTCTTTCTCCGTTACTTTAGCTTGCACACGCAGACAACACTTCTCCAGTAGTCTTGGACAAGACTGTCACTTATCTTCGCAGACTGCTAAGCGCCGAAACGCTGATATGAATCAACGTTTACATATCTGGAGTGCTGTGTCAGAACCATTCTGAAACATCTTCACGGCGGTATGGGGCTCTCTGAAGGTGTTTACTGGGTACGGCTGGCTGCCTGAGTCAACGTTCGTGATACGACTGCTGAGGACGTAGAGCTTCGCTCCAGACATATTGTGAGGGCAGGCCTCTAGAAATCAGGTCTTGACGTCATAGCCCTCAGCAAACCCTTCTAGCAGGTCTTTCCCAGATGTAATAATGGGCTATTCAACCGAGAACGCGCTTTTATGTCTTTCTTTTTATGGAAGTACAATGCATTAGGATTGATAGATCAACAGCTGGAAGCTCCGGCCCAGTTGTGATGACCACTAGAGAGTTATAAACAAGTTTGTTCATGTTGTTAAACCTTCTCACCGATCACAACCTAAAATGCTAAATGTTCTTTGTTCTGGCGAAACATGCACAAGCGAATGCATAGCGATATTGGTATTCAGTGACATTGATCTAGTATCAACACTATTGATTCACTGACATGCGACGGCCACCTGGCATGTACACAACTATAGCCATTTACTTCGTCCGTTTCCGAGGGAGAGAATTAATGGACCCTGATTCCTTTTAGCATACAAAGCGGACGTGCCGTTTGATGAATGCGACGTGCGTTGAGATAAGGAAATTCCTGCCTTAATGTCGTTTCCATTTGCTACGGTGCTGATGGCAGAACTCCGCAATGTGCGCCCACTGAGCTCGGTGTTCATATTCCTGATGTGTCCAACATCGGATAATACCGATGCCGAGTCTCTCGTCCACTGGTAAAGCTCATTGCGTGCGACACGAGCAGCAAGCAGATTGTGCATGCGTAAAAAAAAAAATCACTGCCTCGAATAGAAAGCTGTCTATTTGCCGGCGACAAGGCAGCTGCGCAGCCACTAGCCAACCAATCAGAAAAGAGCTCCGATGAGAAACCACTGAGCTACATGATAGTAGCCATGCATTACCGTGTAACTCAGTAGGACGGACTCATGAAAAGTGAGCTTCGTCGCGACGAGAAGCAAAGCAGTGTCGCTTCGTCGCCTGCTTCGTCGCGCCTTGTGAAACGGACTTCAGAGAGCTCGCCTGTTGTCGCGCGTGTATCGCCGTAGCGGCGTTAGAAACTGCATGGATCCCACAGTCCCATCCTCAGGCAAGGTGCTCAACTTGCATCGCCTTTTTCCACCCAGGAGTAAAATCGTGCTCCTGTGAGGGCAGCGATGGTACACTATAGTGCGATTAACCCTCGTATGCGGCTGGAATACTCCCCAGGGAATGGAGATGGTGCTGGTAGCTGCCTGTGTGCGTCCTTTCAGTCTGTTACTGTGTTTGTCGTCAGGTGCCAGTAAATTAATGATTGATCCCGTGGCTGTATGATCTGGTTGTAAAGTAAGAAGCGGTTTGAGTTCCAGATATGGGTGAAAAGTCTCTGTATAAAACAACATCTTTACCGTTGCCAATTCGTTGATGTGTAACAATCCTTTCGTTGCACTGCGAACTGTGGAGAAGAGTGGAAGAACACCATAAACTTTGTCTACGACTAAGACCACAGATTAATAAAGAAGATAGAGAGAGAGAGAGAGAGAGAGAGAGAGAGAGAGAGAGAGAGAGAGAGAGAGAGAGAGAGAGAGAGAGAGAGAGAGAGAGAGACAGAGAGAGAGAGACAGAGAGAGAGAAAAAAAAACGTTGAAAATGATTGAACGATAGAACACGTCTCATTGGGCCAAACATAGATTCGCTGGACCTGAAGGCAATGTTGGAATATAAAGGCGCTGTTTCAGGGACTCCGTTACTAGGAAATCTGAACGTCTCTAGTATCTGTGAAAACGTGTGTGCGTGTGTGTGTGTATGTGTGTGCGCGCGCGGATGCGTGCTTGCGTGTGTGTGTGTGTGCGTGCGTGTGTTTGTGTGTTTATGTGATGAATAGCAACCATAAGAAGAATAAAACACAACAGCAACAACAACAAACTACCAATCAGAAACTACTTTTCATGTTTAGGAAAGTTTTTCGAGTAATATGGTGGGTAAAACACGTGCTGAGTTTCCTTCGTGGTAAATCATCCCTAGAAAAAAATTTTCTTAGTTATTCAGGATGCTGTTTAACATCGTATTTAATTTGTAAATCATCAAATAATGTACCTTCCTAATAATCGTTATTTCCTTTTCGTTATGGTGCTTTGTCGTTCTGGCACACACAACAGGCGTACACAATATGTTGTGTAATGACATTAACGTGCAATTCCAGAATGGAATAATCTTCGGTTGAATCATACTCTACACTGCTATTACTCTTTAGTGGGATTGCGTAGTTAGGATCGGCTGTCCGCTGTCAATGATAGCGATAACATTTCTATCAATCAGTAAATAGTTTTCACGTTACGTCGTTTACTAGATCAGTGAGCAGGAACGAGAAAACTGCGACGTGGAGTCCACCGTGACATTGTAGGAAATGTCATTTTCGCATGTGTTGAACCTCAAATCAGCCCCACCGGTCACACGTCAAAAAATGATGTATCTCGTTTGATTTATCGATTTCTCACCCTGTGCAAAATCTCTCAGTTTCCGTTGACAAGTGGATAATCGTCTGACGGACCTTATCATCCACGCTCCTCTTACCCCAACACAGAAGGGGAGGCAGGGTGGCAGAGAGTGACACGCTGTCCTGCTGGGCTGCATGGAGGCGCTCTCCCCATTACCGCATACTAAACGACGTTGGCATGGAACCCTAGAGGCGTTCATTGGGCACTGAATTAAGTATTAACGCCACGGGCAGCAGCAAATCATGTCACCACGCTATGTGACGACATCTATTGCGATTACCCTTTTGTGACGTGGGCTGCTGGTTGTACATCAATAACGCTGATGTAAAAAAAGACAAAGTTTTCTCGACTCGCAAAGGTCGAAAAACACACACACACCAGCCATCACTTCTCACGACATGTCGTCATTAAGAAATTATTAATGGATCAGGTATATTGTAATCGCCGTGGAAGGTTGGTGAATGAGAGAGAAAATTCGTCTCTCGCTCGTTTGTATGTTTTGTGGGGTTTTCCACCATCTGTAAGTGGGTAGTAAATTTGATCCACGTGTAAAACTGGCGACTTGCATCAGTGCGAGTGTGTTATGAGTACGTTTTTATTGGAGCTGTCAATCACCACTGTGTTGCTTCTGCTTTTTCAACCTCATTTCTTGCCGCCTTTTCCTGCTACAGACGCTTTGTGGTTTGGGGGTGACCACAGCCCCTTTGCGTCTCCTTACGCAATTCGTAAGCGGCGAATAACTAGAAAAATCGTCACTAGAAACACTACCTCTAACCAGCTCTAGTGTTTTCGTGATCAATGGCGTTACATAGCCTACCGAGGTTGACAGGCCGTAGCATTCCATTCATCATCATCATCATCATCATCATCATCATCATCATCATCATCATCATCATCGTCGTCGTCGTCGTCGTCGGCGGCGGCGGCGGCGGCGGCGGCGGCGTCATCGTCGTCGTCGTCGTCGTCGTCGTCATCATCATCATCATCATCATCATCATCATCATCATCATCATCATCATCATTATCATCATCATCATCATCATGATGCTGCTACTGCACCTCCACCTCCTTTTCTTCCTGCTATCGTCCTTCGTATGCAAACACTGCAGTTATCGCTTCCGTGCCAGTGTTCTTCTTACCCCTATTGCTTTTGTGGTCACTCGTTTTCGTAGCTCCTATAAGAAAATATTCTTAAATATGTGTATGCCACCGTCTAATCATTCTCATCTTTAAGCGACCCACTGAACAATGTTGATGAATCTTTCAAATGATAAAATCGATTCGAAAAGGACAAAGTTGATTGGACAAAAGACAGCCTTACCAAACGCAGTTCACAAGCTGGTTGTCGGAATAAGATTTATTTTATTCGAGTAATCTTCATGCAGAATTCTCCTCTCTTCAAGATGGTGGCAATGTTCTGTGTTTGCAGGTGTGTGGGATGACAACGTTACGACCAGCCTCACGGCGCTATTTCCTGTGGTTGGCAGAGGTAACGACAGCCTGAGCTTCAGAACCGAGTATGTCCCCAACATTACAGGCACAAGTCTCTCCGACTACTTGGAGGGTAAGCTGCCCACGTGGTAGAGCTTTCTGG
>JAWQFJ010017140.1:25000-35000 GCA_034096865.1 Theodoxus fluviatilis
GACAGACAGACAGACAGACAGACAGACCAGACCAGACCAGACAAGACAAGACAAGACAGACATACAGACTGGCAGAGTGACGGACGGACGGACGGACAGACAGGACAGGACAGACAGGACAGACAGGACTGATAAACTGACAGTCTGACAGACAGACACACAGACACACAGACACACAGACAGACAGACAGACAGACAGACAGACAGACAGACAGACAGACAGACAGACAGACAGACAGACAGACAGACAGACAGACAGACAGACAGACTGACAGACAGACAGACAGACAGACAGACAGACAGACAGACAGACAGACAGATAGACAGATAGACAGACAGACAGGCAGACAGACAGACTGACAGACAGACACACAGACACACAGACACACAGACACACAGACAGACAGACAGACAGACAGACAGACAGACAGACAGACAGACACACACACAGACAGACACACAGACACACAGACACACACACACACACACACACACACACACACACACACACACACACACACACACACAGAGGCAGACATATATGGACACACAAGCTCAGATAGAGATGTAGAGTGCACAAGGAATTTGTCATAGACGAGTGTTCTGTTGGCCTAGGGCATTGATCTGATCAACAACTACAGGCTAATCCAACTCTTCTTGATTAAGAATATGTCGAAAACAGTGCGCAAATTATGTATGCGTCAATTGATTTCTAATCAGAGATACCTGCAAACGTTGTATCGTGTTATTTTTTTAAATTCAGTCATTGCAACTGAAAATTGTCAATACAGGCACATATCGTTGAAACATCATTAGCAAAACGATAATTTTCTTTTTGCAGGTTTCTTTGGAAGGGTGCACTGGAAAACTGGAATTCACCACCCACGGCGTTCGAGAGGAAAACTTTCTTCAGCTGAAGACCCTAGAGGGATACACCGATGGCACTGTAAGCACAGATAACCACAATTCTCGAATAATAAATTCACTAGAATGCTTTCGATACTAATCTTCACGCTAAAGACATATGAACTTTTCTAGTTTCCCCCATTCTCATTCTAATTTGTCTTTGATGATTAGCATCCATAGTATATCATTTAAAGATTTAAAAAAAATACTTGCACAACTTCCCTTCAAGTTTTTGTGCTTTTGCTTTATTTAAAATCTTGATTTACTATTCATGACCATTTCCAGGTCGCGATTTACTCCCTAAAGTTTACCGTGTGATTACGTAGACATAGTATTTCCTGGTTGATCTGTTTCATAAACCAATGCGAATGCCGAACTCAGTCTGTCTAATTTTTGTTGACTTTAGATGCGTGAGTTGTTCATGTACAAAACATTATGTTAACCCATTTTTGTAGCTCTCCATAGTTGCACTGTGCATGTCTGCCCAGCTGAAAATGAAACAAGATGGCGTCTGTACCGTTTAGTTACGGTTTATTAGATTATGGTCGCTGAGCGTTGCAGTCTTATTTTCCGCCAATAAAAAAAGTTGTTTTCCCAGAGTTGCATCCTTGAGCAAGATGCTTAACTCGCATTGCTTCTCCCCACCCAGGAGTAAAACCGGGTACCTGTGAGGGCAATGTTGGCAAAACGTAGTGCGATTAACCCTTGTATGCGGCCAAGCGCCAGCATCGAGTTGGAATACTCCCCAGGGAGCGGAGTTGGTACTGTTACCTGACTGTGTGCGTCTTAAATGTCTGTCACTATGTTTGTTGTGAGGGACCAGTGAGGATTGATCAAGATGCCCAGTGATCAGGGGGTAAAAAGTGTAAAGCGGTTTGAGACCCAGACAAAGGGTGTAAGTCGCTATAAAAACCCCACACCTTTACCTTTACCTTTGTTTGTTTTCATATCGTAGTGGTTTTTAATCTTAAGTCTGACATGTGACTTCTTTTGGGTGGTTTACATTTTCTTTAACTCATGGTTCATAGTAGATGATCTACTGTAGTGCACTCTGAGAACGTAAACCTCTACCAAGAAAGCCAAAAGTATCTTCCATGGCCTGAATAATTAATGAAGCCAGGCATATAGTGCTTCATAGAATATGTGAAGTTAATTCATTTTATTGGCTAAACCAAGATCCGTATCTCAGTGCAGAATGTATACACCCGCGTCATCAATAGTTTGACGTCATCATATTTGTATTGTACAAGAAAATCTCTCTTTATGTTTTCAATTTCCAAACTACATAACATAAAATTCTCTTTTTGGTTGTAATTCCCCCAAAAGAGAAGAAATTAAAAAACATCCAAAATGCAATGGATTGCTTTTTGGGTGAGACCCAGACCTCCCACCAAATTTCATCAGAACTCGTTTTAAACTTTTTGAGTAAAATTGCTAAATAACTAATTACCTGACTAATTGACGAAACGATGGTAAAACATAACCTCTTTGGCGGATGTAAAACGAGTTTCTCTTTTGAAAAAGGGTGTTCTGCAACGCCGAAAACAATATCTAATCACCCGCATACATTTTGAAAAGGAACGTGTATGGATTAATCCACATTTGGAAATGCACCACAACGACAAGTTTGAAGGAGACAATGTTTGAGAGTTTTTGATATTGTATCGCGATAAATGATATTGTTGTTAATAGCCTGTATATTTGTGATTCGAACGTCGCTGACACCAAGAGCTGAGAAGAAATAGAACTGAAGTGTTGATATGGTGAGAAGAAATGAGGTCACCTATGCAGCATGCCCACTCAATGCCATACTAGCACGGAGACTTACAAGAAAGCAGCGACTGCCTTAATGACTAACTGTCGACTAACAACGATGTCAAGACCTTTTGCTACTGGCGTTCCTTTTTTATATACACTGTAAAGGGCTTGCTTCAACTATACATGTCTACACACACATACACACACACACATATATATATATATATATATATATATATATATATATATATATATATATAGAGAGAGAGAGAGAGAGAGAGAGAGAGAGAGAGAGAGAGATAAAGAGAAAGATAGAGAAAGAGAGAGAGAGACAGACAGACAGGCAGACACACACACACAGACGCACTCAGACACACACAGAGACACACACTAACATACAAACACACTAACACACAGACAGACAGACAGATAGACAGACAGACAGACAGACAGACAGACAGGCAGGCAGGCAGGCAGGCAGGCAGGCAGGCAGGCAGGCAGGCAGGCAGGCAGACAGATCGATATATATATATATATATATATATATATATATATATATATATATATATATAGAGAGAGAGAGAGAGAGAGAGAGAGAGAGAGAGCGACAGGCAGACACACACTCACACACACACACACACAGACGCACACACAGACACGCAGAGACACACACAGAGACACACACTAACATACAAACACACTAACACACAGACAGACAGACAGATAGACAGACAGACAGACAGGCAGGCAGGCAGGCAGGCAGGCAGGCAGACAGATCGATATCTCTCTCTCTCTCTTTCTCTCTCTCTCTCTCTATATATATATATATATATATATATATATAGAAAGAGAGAGAGAGAGAGAGATAGATAGATAGATAGAGAGAGATAGAGAGAGAGAGAGAGAGAGAGAGAGAGAGGGGGGGGAGGGAGGGTGATAACTGTTCACTTTCGGGGATTACTGTGCCTGTGTATGTGTGTGGGTTAGTGGGTGGAGGTGGGGGTGGGGTGTTTGCACGTGTATTGTAGGTCAGTCTAAGAGGTTTTCCCAGTCAGGCTATGTCATCTATCACAAGATCAGCTATCAGTGGTGACAGTTTTTCGTGCCAATTGCTTCTTGGTGTTGGTGGTGTTTTCATTTTCTTAATGGGAATGGGTTCGTCCTTTGGTTATTTTCTCTCAATATGGGCCCGGGAAACCTTAGAACATTTTCAGACATCAGTAGACAATACCCACTTCTGCGAATGAAAAAGCACAACTGGACATTCGTCTGGGGAGTGGACACAAACAACATCGATGATCACGTGATAGGAATCTGACTTCGGCATTGGCACATCCATAATTATTGTTTAACATAGCGCTGTAGTCTCATGCATCGCAACAATAGGCCATAGATCCAAACACAAAGTTAGTTCGCTGCTGTCATTTATTCTGTTCCCATTTCGGGTATGATACTCTGCAATAACACTTAAACAGTCTCAGGTGTAACGATACTGCATGAAGCTGTTCTCCACTGGAACTAGTGTGGGTCCTTTGTTTGATTTTGTATGTCACTCCTGTGCGTCCCTTGTCCATGCTACAGTACGCACCATTGCTGCTTGCTATTTGCACTGCTCAAGGATCTGGAGGGGCATCGAAGCATTGGTCCGAAGTTTCTGGGACTGCAGCGGGACAAGTTTCGTCACTTATGCAACGAAAGGGTGTGTACTTTGCCTAGGGAGTGAACTTTGTTATCCCCGTGGCTACATCTGAGCATTTGCGTGTGTTGTGGAGGGAATGAACGATTTGGCATCCGTTACAACTTGCCGATTACACTGTTGTTGCTACTGCCGCCACTTGTCGAGAAAACCTGTCAAAGAAGGTACTGGATATAATCATGAAGTCAAAACAAATAATACCTTTGTACTTATCGATCAAGTCATTGTTAGAAAATGAGTTAGCAACAGAGTCGAGACTGTTAAAGTAGTTTAAACTGGAACATTTTGGAGTTTTTCCGTAAACGACTATTTTCAACTCGAAAAATGTGCGCTCTACGAATGCCCTAAAGAATAGGATTCCCCTATATTCGAAGTATGTAAGGAGGTAACTTAACTGTTCCATTTTCCTGTCACAAAAAAATGAAGTTTCCGTTTAAACGCTATGTGTCCTCGGCTGCAGCACGGAAAAATACGATATTTTCGAACAGCGCCCAACTTCCACTGTCCCATTTTCTGTCACAACACATTCTGGAATGTCCAACTCAATCTTGAGAGAGTCCTCAACATCAGCCCGACAAAACATTTGACGTCTACGAGGAAGCATGCTCAGGCATTGGGAGATAGTATTCTTTAGATAACTTAAATTCGTTTTATCTTGTTAAGGGCACTCTTTTACGTATGTTTCTTATGATCGTATTGACGTGATCTTATTGGTTATTTGGTAGCTGTTCCATGCAAACGCCACTGCTTTATGTTGTGTTGTTGATATGTCACTAATTTAAATTTCTTTGTTCAATGTTTTCAACTCGTATATATATATATGTCAATGCTTATTAGACGCTTTCTAATAGTCACTACTTAATGCTTTATTGATACATGTGCTTTTGACATGTCTGAGGTGATGATCCTTTTTGTGCATGAAAGCTATACGAATCACCAGAAAATGCTATGTTTTTACTGCTTGGGACATGACGTTGATTCATACACAAAGCATGCTGAATGTTGCATATGCCGTTAAAGTCTATTCGCACACACATCATTGAACTTTCTCGTCGAATCTGAAAGCTTCCCGTGTGCCCTTGAGTGAACATATTGCTTGTTTTAATCTACACTATACGAAATACTAAACTGCATGTAGAAGCTTAATATATTCAGAACTCTCTGTTCTGCGATAAGATACTATAGAGGCATTCCAAAAGTTTAAAAAATAGCTGGCACTCGAATTTCCATCATAATATTTCCCATTCGCAATGTCATACGTTTTTCTCTTGTTTGATGATGGTAAGATTGTAGGACCTCAATGAAACAACGTATTTTAGACAGAATAATCTTTATCGTCTGAAATATTGTCAAGATAGCATTGGACATGTAGCAACACAACTGACAAGCACACGCGAAGTTCTGTGGAAGAACATTGTCTCTGCGCATAGTGCGTTACTGAATGCAGCTGGGGATTGTCATACGCTGCAAGAGGTTCAACTGTGTCAAGCTCAGCATGTGTTTGTCATTCTTCCAACGCCACCTTCGAGCAGACGGGAACGTGGAGATCTCAGCCTGACACCCTGTCGCTGCGTGTGGAACCGTCCTTGACCTACAGCAGAGTACGGAAGCTGGCCGACGACATCTTTCCCCGACGGCCGGTCCAGATCACGGCCAAACTTGTGAGCACCTGCATGTCGTTGAATGTCAGCTCGCTCATTGACGTAAGCTTCCGTCTGTGTTGGCGTTCTCGCCTGTAGCACAATGGGCAGATCTTTTTTGTGCCAACGTCGATGCATTCTCAACGCGTGTTTCAATGCCTTTGTCTTCAAGCTGATTTCCCACGACTGGAAAGGATACTGGTGCGTATCACGTCGGCTTCACTGAAACGTGTTCGTCTGCTGAGAAGGGAAAATATTAAAAGGCATGATTCATGACGTTAGCTGCACATATGTGTCTGTGGGAAAGAACACATTGCTATTTTAATAAGTGCAACAAAGAAAATATATGCACATACATATATATTGTCTAATGTAGTCATTGTGTGATCTAGTAATACGTACATAAATGTATGGATGATTAGTCGACTTTGCGACTTTCTCCGTCTGTCTCGTGTTGGACCTGTAGGTCTCTTGTTAATAAATGTGTCCAGTGTCTATCTCTTTGTCCATTTTAACGGGTCGCTTTTTTCCTACGCCCCAATCTGCATCCACCTGTGTTATTACTACCATAAAATTGTTTGTCTATTACTTGCTCTTTGTTGCAAATACACGGAGATAAATGTAGTTGTGTAAGTGCACAAACACTCGTTCATACATTTCCATATCGTCGAAGATTAGCATGCATCATCCCTTATTACATGATATATACTCCTCCTTCATTCTTATCCTTTCCATCGTCTCACACATACTGGTTTTGAATCTCTCATGCACTTCACGTCGTATTTAGGAGCCACCATTCGTCCAGCTACGCACGGAGGAGGCAGGCATGGTCCTGACGGGAAATGACCGCTTCGAAGGTTTCTGTATCGACATTCTGAACGAGATCGCAGCGCTGCTCAACTTTAACTACAACATCACGCTTGTCCCTGACGGCAAGTTCGGCAGCCTCAAGCCTCACGGATGGACAGGCATGGTCAAAGAGCTCATAGAATGGGTAAGTTTTGGCTCTAAGGATTGAAATCACGTTTCAAGGTGTTATACAAGTACACGAAGAAAAGCTCCAAGACGTAGATTTTTGCTGTTGAAATGTGCGACGTCTTTTGCAGCTTATGTATAATCTTGTTTGTAAATGGCAGTCACGTTAAGACGAGGTTAGGCAAATTGGAGTCGTGAAACTGTCATAGTGAGGCTTGAGTACGTGAGAGACTCACTGTCCTCAAACAAAAATGAGTGAATTCTTAAGGACTTCATGGGAAAACTGCGCTGCCATTTCATAGAAGTTCTAGGTGTGCTGTTTGAAACTGAGAATGTAGCAATATTTGACATAGTTTACTTATTGAACATAACATAAGAAACTGCCTCTATCATACTGCAAGTATTCATTCGTTTGAGTGGATGAGAATGTACTTGTATGGAAACATAATGATCAAATGAAAGCAGCGCACTTTTTGTGTGAAACATCTTGAGGGTTTCTTAGGGTGAGTTAACCATTTCTTTGTGAATCAGATGTTCGTAGTTTTCGCATTTTGCTCAAGGCCAGGACGTAGTTGCGTATCCTTAAAAGCTGTGGTGGAAATAGCTAGAAATTTGAACCGCAATTTAAATTAATTGAAATAAATCGCCTTCTGTCGAATCTTTTATATTCATGACGATTCGGTTATTTTTAAGGTTAAAAAAGGCGCGCAATGGTTTATTCTTGGCGACATGCTCCATACTTAAAAAAGGGTGGTTTTCGGGGTCGGACTGACAACAGTAAAAAAGACAAGTCGTGACAATAATTCCGACCAATTGTTTTTTTAATAAATCATGTTGTTTTATTAATATTTCCTATCGGATACATGGCCTATGCAATTGTTATGCATGTCAATACGCTCAGAACATATAAAAACGACAACACATGAGCTCTACGTCATTTCGCGGCCTCCTTCCGTAATGTGATTTTGTTGCTAGAACCAGAGTTTTCGTAGAGAATGTGTACGACACAAGACTTTACCGTACATCATTTGTTTCCACAAGGTCTCGCTAGAGTACTTTCCCAATAAAATGTTTCCCACTGTGTTGTTCAGTCTTGGACAGTAAACGTCAGTCAGATTTTCCGCAGCAAACATGTGCAACACAGCGACTAACAGAATACTGTTGTTACGTCTGAGATCGGGAACACTACTTCATACTACCTAGATAAATCCACTTTCTTTCTATTTCATACGTTTTCTTAAGAGCATCTTCAAGACTGTATTTGTTACTTGTCGATGCTTAAGTATTCCTCTCTCTACAACCACACAATGATGGTCGAAGCAACTACAACACTGCAAAGTACTTATTCCACCTTGTTGCCACGTGAGTGATCTTCATTTTCTACTCCCTGCTGGGGTGGAAGTAAGAATAATCTTATAGTGCCTCTCTACGTGATTCGCAAAAGGCGTATACATAGGGACATTAGTACGGGCAGTGGGCAGGTCATTAGGACCTGTTCGGGAAGAGACGTTACCGCCCTCCACGAGTCTTCCGCTGCCTTGTGGATAGGTTAGGGATAACCGAAGGCTAAGGTGTTAACACGGCACCAATGGGCGAAGGACCTCCTCGATGCAGGTTACCGGCCAGGGTGAACTTTCTCAAAGGAACAAACCCACGTGTTCGTGACCAAGGCGAGCCACCGAGGGGGAGGATATCGGCTGAGGTCAGGCATGGAGAGGGATGGGCTCCGCCATGCGTCACTTGCCCTATACACACCACAAATGACAAGTACAAACATTCAACCCATACCGGATCGGCCGTCGCCCGGGTCACCAAGGGCCGCGCCTTCTGCTGCACATCAGGGCGGAGGTGGAAAGTGTGCGACTGGTGTGACAAACAGTCGACTCCGTGCCAGAAACAACATCACTATTGGCACCTGGAATGTTGTGAACACAGAGAGAGGCATGAAAAGTAGAAGAACGTACACATGAGATGAACAGGTACCGATGGAACATCCTTGGTCTCTGTGATATGCGATGGAAGAACATTGGCGAGACATCAACTCAAGAAGGCAACAAACTCTACTTCAGTGGTCGAGATGATAAACACGAACAGGGCGTTGGGTTTCTCATTCACAAGGACAACGTGAACTGCGTCATGGGATGCCGGCCAATCTCCAGCCGGCTGATCACTATCCGCCTAAGGGCAACCCCCTTCAACATCACCAGCATACAGGCGTATGCTCCAACAACTGGCTACAGTGGCGAAAACATAGAGTATTTCTACGAACAGCTGCAGGAAGTCATAGACCAGACTCCAAAGAAAGACATCCTTGTGGTGAAAGGCGACTGGAATGCCAAAGTAGGAGAAGATGCCTACAAGAACTGGAAAGGCACATGTGGACAACACTGCAACACCAAGTCCAACGAGAAGGGCTTGAGGCTCTTGGAATTAGCCAGTTACAATGACCTCATGCTGGCAAATAAGTTTGGCTCGCACAAACCATCAAGAAGAGTCACATGGCACAGCCCCAGTGGAGAACACCATAGCCAAATAGACTATATCATTGTGAAAAAGCGCTTCCGCTCCAGTGTGAACGTAACCAAGACACGGAGTTTTCCAGGGGTCGACATTGGGAGCGACCACGAGCTTGTTCTAATGACCTTCAAGCTACACCTAAAGAAAGCCAACAAACTGGGCCCCACAAGAATCAAATTCGACCTCGAAAGACTGAAAGATTCAGAGGTAACAGAAGTCTTCCACGCAACGCTTGGAGGGATATTTGCAGCGCTTACCATTCTAAACGCTGTTGACACAGACATAGACACGCTGATTGACACATTCAACACAGCGGTGACTGAAACGGCCAGTGAGATCCTTGGCAAACACCGCTCAGTCAAAAAGCCCTGGGTCACAGCCGATGTACTCGATCTTTGCGACAAACGGAGAGACCTGAAGAAGAAAAAGAACGACACAGAAGGCGCAAAGCAGTACACCAAGAAATCAAGAAAAACATGAAAAAGACCAAGGAGAACTGGACATTGAT
>JAWQFJ010017140.1:42500-52500 GCA_034096865.1 Theodoxus fluviatilis
TTCTGTGGAGGTTCTGGTCAGTGAGTTCACCCAGTACTTTAGCAGCTATCTGGTTATAATAGAGGCGTCAGGTGGAAGTTTGTTGTTCTCACGTGCGATGATTACCAACCAGCGTGACTCATTTATTTAATGCATGAGGGCGTGCTCTCGAAATGGCTCTTGGCTTTTCTCCACGGCGCACAAATAATGTCAGCGTGCTTTCTGAGCTTTTCTGAAGTCATTATAGCATCCTGACGTGCCAAGAGGATATGACTTTCGCGAGGGCGTTGTCTATCTCGTCCCTTTGGATCGAAGACGACCGCTACTCTGGAAGGAAGAGGAGCACTTGGTCTATTTTTATGTCACACCCAGGAAGCTCGTTGGTTTTACCAGCTGGCTTCTCTCCCCATAAAAGCAGGAAGGTGTTTCTGGCATGTTCGTCTACCGGCACGCGAGGTTCAAGCGCCCACGATGCGTTTCTTAGGTTCGGCCTTCTGCCAACACTGACTGCATCCTCAGCCTCATTAAATCAAGCCCGATGTTGTTTGATTAACGACAAAAAAAGAGATTGCGTACCCTCAATTTCGCTCCGGCGTCGCTGCCTTCTCTGCATAAGGCGTTCGAAACCGAGCGCATTTATCTACGTTCCAACAACCTGATTGCGGTAATTTGCGTTCCTCGTATCAACGCATAGCACTTGCTTTTACTCTCATGAGGTGCATATCTTTCAAAATTCGAGTGGTTCCCATGCTGGAATGGAATGGTGTCTTGTTGTCGTTATCATGAAATGTTTGTTTAGTGCAGAAGACTCGTGTTATGTGTAATTTTGTAGTCTGCCTTCTGATTGTGGCGAGCCGTTAATTATCTGTTCTTAACTGTGTATTCAATTTGTCGACGATAAAGCTGTGCATATGACATTCTACTTACTTTCCTCGTTCCAAAACATTAGATGAATAAGGGACTCAAAGAAAATGAAAGATGTAGAGAGGTATAACAGTATCAATATCTAGTGTTATGTTCTTCAGTCATACATTCAATCATTCATTCACCCAATCATTCATTCACCCAATCATTCAGTCAGTCAGTCAGTCAGTCAGTCATTCTTATAGTCATTTGTTCATCCTTTCTTCCATTCAATAATTTATCACAGCAGATGTTTTGCTTTTTTCCCCCGGCGATTTCCTCGTAAAACTTTGTGTTTTCATTTTTCTGGTACTCTCAGAAAACCGCTATGTTGTCGTTACAGAAGAAGACGAAGAGAATGAAAGCGGCAGTCAAAGAGAGGCAAGAAGAGAACCACATCAACAACGGTGATGACGATGAAATTCGATCCTGCCACGATTCGCCTATCTTCCTTCGACCACAGTTCAACACTGATCCCATATAGACTGAACCCATTCCCTATCTTGAGGATCAGACTGCTAAAAGGCATTGAGGATTAGGTGGGTTCCTTTTTGTCTGGATTCGCCGGAAATGTTTGATGCATGAACATCTGAAAATAGGTGATCACTGAATAGAACTTGTTAAGTGCAAAACAAACTAACCGATTTTCCAGATTGTCGAAGAAAAAGAAGGAATGATTTTGTTTTGTTTTGAGTGCCTCGTTAATTAACTACCACTCCGGGTTTCTGGTTGATCGTGGCTGACTCTTCTTCAGTTCTATGGTCTCAGATTTTTCGTCTGCAGAGAGAAGCTGCAAGCTGTTTTGACCCCCCGGATCGGATTTATGTGCCTCTTGTACAGAACTGTTAATGGCTGAAAGTGAACAAAACTACTTCAGCGTCCTTTATGACATTCAAACGCAATCAGTTTTCACATCTGTAAATCTGAATTTTTCTAAGAGCACAACAAAACTGCTTCTGTCGTGTGGGTTGTATGAAACACGCAAGACGTGTACTAACGCACACATTTTAGGGAGCAAGGTCAGGTCCGGTTCGATTCAGACTGGTTGGAAAAGATACCCCCCACCATGTGACGCCATCATTCAAAGCTGCTGAGAGATGAAGGCCTCATGTTAGTGATGAACGTCATGCTAAGTCACGTTGGTATAAGTCAAGCCACCCGAGACCTACATCCTGTGCTGCACAAACACAAACACCATGCTTGGGATTGCCTGCCGCGCTAATAGCGGGCGCCATATGGGCGCCCGTCATTCATCAAAGATGCAGCCTAGCAGTAGATGTTGCTTGAGAGAGAGAGAGACAGAGAGAGAGAGAGAGAGAGAGAGAGAGAGAGAGAGAGAGAGACAGAGAGAGAGACAGAGAGAGAGACAGAGAGAGAGAGAGAGAGAGAGAGAGAGAGAGAGAGAGAGAGCACTTGGCAAAGGGATTAACACAAAGGGGCTAACCTCGTTTTCCCTCCCGTTTTCGGAATTGCTGAGACGTGAACGGATGCAGCAGGTGTTTCTGCTGCAGGCATGGGTTCTCTACTTTGCTGTCATGTCGAAGCTGGAAAAGAGCCTGACGTCGGGAAAGTTTGCTTATGACTCTAAATGATTCATCAATAATGCAAAGGATTTGTTTGTTTGTGCGTTTGTATTTTGTTTGTGTTTTGGGGGAGATTTTAAAAAGTTGTTGTTGTCCCGAAAGATCAGAGCCAACAAGGCGTGCTTTAATGATTTGAAAGTCAGGTGAGTTTATCTTCATCTGGACGTGAGGAAAGCGTGTTTCCGCTACTGTAATATCTCGCTTTTTAAAAACCCCGCCGAGTGCAATACTATAGTGCATGAATCCCTAGTGGTTGTTTATTGCGAATTCCAATCCCCGTGGTGGCTATGATCTCGGACAGAACAGAACCCTGGAGATGAAAATCATCATTCATCCCTAGTGGGGACCACTGCCAAACATGTTCCACGGGAACAATGCAACTGTAGTTATGTAAAGAGCTATCATGTCTGCAGCTTCTTCAACTTTTACATTGTACAGGAAAGTGAACTTGTGTGCGATATGTCATCGTTGATCGAGGGCTATGGTGATTACATTTACGTGCTATTTTGATGAATTGTATGCCAGAAATTTAATGTGTGTATTTGATTTGCAACGTCTTTGCATATATTATCCTTCCTGATGTTTTCTAATGTCTGGATGCTACAACAGTGACACTGTATAGAAACGATTTTTGAACTGCTGCATCATGCAATTTTACATCATGGATTTCATGCAAAAAAATCACCTTCATCCTCCTTGTGCGATTTCTGTGCCACTAACGTTGCATAAGAAATAATGAGCTGTCTGTTGTGAAATATGATCTTGGTAGAAATTTTGCTTCATCAGCCATATGTGAACATCTTATAGGAACTTAAAAAAAGACATTCGGACATAGTTTGGCTTTGCACTCATTTGCTATTGAAGCTTGTGCTTCTGTTCTAGGTAAAATGTGAACTTTTGTGAAAGCATAACACTGGCATGACTCATTCAACAGGTTTATGTTATATTACATGAAATGGTGACTGGCGATGCATAATACGAATGATCGAGGTATACATGAATTAATCAAGATCAGTGAAAGTTGACTTATCAATCGTTGGCAAGTGATGTTACACATCAATCGTTAACCGAGGTAAATAGAATTGTACGCAACATATGGTTTATTTACATTTGCGTTGGCTAAAAACAAACACACGAAAAATTCCTCTAAGCCAGTCCAGTGTCATAACACAGTAACAACATTCAGCGATTAAGAGCAAATGAGAAACTTTGTTCAATATCATTCATACAGTTTTGCATTGTCTTAAATCCATGAGCAAGCATACATTCTGTGTTTGTGACCAAGCTACATGGAAGCTTTTGCCTATCACAAAATTTGTCTCCAAATCTCGTGCATGTATAATTATAATGCAATATGAAAAAGAAAGAAAAGAAACCGTCTTTGAAGAAAACCTGGAACAGACTAAAGCCGATGTATCTGTTGCTGGTATAAACAGTGCCATTGAGGGAGCATAGTTGACTGACATTGTACCTGTATGCGTGCCTTCCTGGAAAGTAAAGAATACATTTAGTGCTTTGTTCTATACCCACTCTGTGTTTGCACTGATTACGAATGATTCCTAATGGCGGCTTTCATGCAATTCTAATGCGTACCGTGAACTTAGTGAATGTACAGTTTGATGTAGTAGGATACATTAAGTATACATGAAATGAAATTTTAAAGCGTATTTCATGTCATCGTGAATATTGTTGATGCCAATAAAACAAATCAACACGTTACCTAAGTTTCTCTCTCTTTTCGTGCGTCTTAGACGAAACCATGTAGTTAAGCGTGACCCACTCCCTCGGAATGAGGAGTGCATGACATATGTTGACTTTTAGATATAGCACAGGTGGGGAGGAGGGGAGTGGGGCGGGGGCTTTGGGCTTTTGTAGATTATGGATCTTTTCAAGATTTCGATTATTACTTCTTATGCGAATGTGGAGTTTTTTCTCCCCAAAATTTTGACTTCAAGGGACATAAACAGGAAGTTTTACTTTTAAAAAGTTGCGCAACTAAAGTGCAGCCCCAAAACAATGGCATGGACATGTCCTCTTATACTTTCACGCTCGGTTTGGACAATTGTTTTCAACCGCCTGCCATCTTTGGAAGCCCATAACTCCATGACAAAAGGTCCTCTGGTCATGCATTATTAGGTCATTTCAAAGAAATCTCAAAGACAATCTCTCGATGTCACACCATGCTCATTTTATGGTGGAGGATCACATACAGGCTAAATGGTATGACTAACGCATCGTCCTAATATTATATCTATTGTTTTGATGTCTGCCCATATACTCTAACCTCTGCATCAGAGAGTGAAATCGGCTGCTGTGTCATCGATAAAGTAGCCTAAATTTAAAAGGGGGCCGATCTAAATGTCGGTCGGTCAAGTAGATGGAAAAGCCCATGCTGGCCAGCTTCATTTTACACACACACACACACACACACACACACACACACACACACACACACACACACACACACACACACACACACACACACACAGTATTTTGTCTAATTGTCGCGCCTCTCCTAATAAACGCGCCCCCCATCTCCCCTTCCACCCCCGCATCCTCCCCGCCTGGTAAATGAAAGTACTGACACTTACTCGAATGGCCAGGGCTGTCGTAGTCATCGTAAAAAATCTCCAGCGAACAGTCAGTGCTGTCATGGCTGTCAGTGAGCACAATGGAGCGCTGGTTTTTCAGAGCGTCCTCCGCCAGTTCCACTTCCGTCTCGGAAAATCCCTCGAACTCAACGTCGGACTCGTCAGTATCTTCGGCCAGGTAGAGATCATCTTCACTCCCGTAGAGTTTTTATAAAGCTCTCTTTGATTGGCGATTGGCTTTCCTCATCCTCCTGCATAGATGTGTTTAGTGAAAACGGTGGGTGATGTGGACTCAAATAGACGCGCCCCCTCGGCAAATTTTCACGCGACAGAGAGAGAGAGAGAGAGAGAGAGAGAGAGAGAGAGAGAGAAACAGACAGATAGACAGACAGACAGACAGACAGACAGACAGACAGACAGACAGACAGACAGACAGACAGACAGACAGACAGACAGACAGACAGACAGACAGACAGACAGACACACAGACAGAGAGGCAGACAGACAGACAGGCAGGCAGACAGAGGTGTGTGTGTGTGTGTGTGTGTGTGAGTGTGTGTGTGTGTGCGTGTTGCATAGTCAAGGATGACTGTTAGCGCCACATGAAACTAGGGGTCATCGACCCTTGATAGGTTGGCGCCGATGGTGGAGGGCCAGGGACCTTGGGGCACACACTATGGGAGGGCACACACTATGGGAGGGCACACACTATGGGAGGGCACACACTTTGGGAGGGCACACACTATGGGAGGGCACACACTATGGGAGGGCACACACTATGGGAGGGCACACACTATGGGAGGGCACACACTATGGGAGGGCACACACTATGGGAGGGCAGACACTATGGGAGGGCAGACACTATGGGAGGGCACACACTATGGGAGGGCACACACTATGGGAGGGCACACACTATGGGAGGGCAGACACTATGGGAGGGCACACACTATGGGAGGGCACACACTATGGGAGGGCACACACTATGGGAGGGCAGACACTATGGGAGGGCACACACTATGGGAGGGCACACACTATGGGAGGGCACACACTATGGGAGGGCACACACTATGGGAGGGCACACACTTTGGGAGGGCACACACTATGGGAGGGCACACACTATGGGAGGGCACACACTATGGGAGGGCACACACTATGGGAGGGCACACACTATGGGAGGGCACACACTATGGGAGGGCACACACTATGGGAGGGCACACACTATGGGAGGGCACACACTATGGGAGGGCACACACTGTGGGAGGGCACACACTATGGGAGGGCACACACTATGGGAGGGCACACACTGTGGGAGGGCACACACTATGGGAGGGCACACACTATGGGAGGGCACACACTATGGGAGGGCACACACTATGGGAGGGCACACACTATGGGAGGGCAGACACTATGGGAGGGCACACACTATGGGAGGGCACACACTATGGGAGGGAACACACTGTGGGAGGGCACACACTATGGGAGGGCACACACTATGGGAGGGCACACACTATGGGAGGGCAGACGCTATGGGAGGGCACACACTATGGGAGGGCACACACTATGGGAGGGCACACACTATGGGAGGGCACACACTGTGGGAGGGCACACACTGTGGGAGGGCACACACTATGGGAGGGCACACACTATGGGAGTGCACACACTATGGGAGGGCACAGAGCTCGCAGAGAAGTGCGGACGGCTGAGCTTCAGGAGAAAAGACAAAGGTGGAAACCACGGGCAGCGGCCTCTGCCTCCCCCAAATCCTCAGTAAACATATGTGACTGTGTATGAGAAAACAAGGCTAAAGTACCGGAAAGAACAAAATGAAACATGTCAACCACAATATTATTGACACATTCATGCATTTTCCAGACAAAAAAGCGTGTTCACAGAGGATATCTTAAACAGATTTCAGTGATGGACATACTGTATATCCGTAAACTGATACTTTAGTCAGCGTTTTCTCGAAAAGGGTTTTCGCACTTTAGCCTTGCATCTTATGCATTGTCACATATGGTCCAAGCACGGGGGAAAGTGCCACTGGAGACTTACGGCTTTTTAACCAACATATCGATATGCAGCCCATTGTCTCTTGAGACAAGTGTGTGTGTGTGTGTGTGTGTGTGTGTGTGTGTGTGTGTGTGTGTGTGTGTACGTGTGCGTGTGAGTGTGTGTGTGTGTGTGTGTGTTTGTGTGTGTGCATGCGTGTGTGTATGTGTGTGCGTGTGTGCGTGTGTGTGTGTGTGTGCGTGTATGTGTGTGTGCGTGTGTGTGTGTGTGGGTGTGCGTGTGCGTGTGTACGTGTGTGTGTGTGTTTGTGTGTGTATGTGTTGTTGGTTTCTTCACATAACAGTGGAAAGTGAAGTATATTGCGTCGTAACATAAAGACGATGACAATCTTGATAGAAGCGACAAGCAATGCACACACTTCCAGATTCTCAGGCTTTAACCGGTTTCGTAGAACAGTTGAAAACCAGTTTGTTCACGGAATAGTGCGACACACGCTTTCGTGTGTGTGTGTGTGTGTTGAAAGATATATACATTATCGACCTCTAGTTATTATGCATTGCGTTTATATGATAACATATGAGAGGGTATGGGTGTCGATTTTTTCCCCCTCTTGTCGACAGAGGTATTACAGAGTGTTACAATGGCAATGACTTTTACAGCATCTGGTAAGATTTACGGCCTGCGACAAGAGGGGCGATCGTGCCAGCCATGATCACGTCATTGTGGAGCAATTACGCCTCGATTGGAGCTGTCAATGTGAACGCAGCCACAGCCAACAGCTGCGGATTATGGAGGCGGGTCTGCCTCTATCCGCTCTGTCCCTAGCCCGACTTACATCCTGGACGACCGAACTCCGGGATGCTGCTCGGCAACACTCGGCCGATAGGGGACGTCGCGGCAACAGCTTGCACTCACGGCGCATGCGTGGGTGATGGCCCGCGGATCGATATCAAATTACGGCGCGTGTGACCAGGGCTGCCCTCTGGTGAGGCGCTGCTAAGGACTCTATTGGCCTCATGCCTCCCGGGCCCTCCACACCCAGCCCCTGCCTGGCCCGCTGTCTCCTTATCCGGGCTGTGCTCTGCTCAACCGGCAGTGTTGCGATCTGTACCAACATTGCCCAACGTGATTCTTACAAGAAGTGGACATTGCTATGAAAAGTCCCAGGCTCCGTAATAAAGTCAATAGAGCGATCATGTTTCGAGGGTGGCGATTGCGTATTTGCTTGTGCTATATGCACATCTGTTGAAAGAGGAATGTTGCCTGGGAAGTGTTTGTTTAAACTCTGTGACGGATTAAAATAACTGATTTGTTGTAGAAAGTATGGGAGTGAGATTAAATCTAATTGCTTCTTGGATGAATATGAAACTGTTTTTGGTGTTCAAATTGAATGAAAATTGCAGTTTGCAGTTGTGGTATGATTCCATAAGGGATGCTTGAAGACCCAAAATGGCCGATGACTGAGAGCACTTTCACTGCATTATTAAGCTGTCTTGGAGAGACTTTCCCACAAGGACAGAACTCTGTCTAGGAGATGCCTTCCACTGCACTAGGAAGGCATCAGTATGTGATTAAGAAAGTACACAAAATATTCTTGTCCGAAAGGGTTGAGAGTGAAAGAGTACACTTTTTTTCCCTTTATGTTTATCGCATTTTACAGCATTTCATTCCAGAAACTAATCGACTCTTACAAATTAAAAATGTATCTAACGAACACGGTCGTTTTGATAGCACAGTGTAGCACATTGTCTCTCTTTACAAAGGAAATGGCTCAATTGGCGGCCTTTGATCTGCTCAAAATAAAAACTTCTCTAGTTTTACTTCTCGTCAGGACAGACACAGTTTCATATGTGGCGACCATACTCTTGAGGACTTGACTCCTTATGATGGCGACGACAATGACAACAAGGAAAACGATGACGATGTCAACGACAACGGTAACCACAATAACGAAAACAACCACCTTGATAATAAAGATGATGACGACAATAAAATGATGATGAAATGTTGACGACGACTATGAGGCGATTTTGACGACGACAACAGCGACGACGATGATGATGATCATGACGACGACGACGACGGCGACGACGACTACGGCGAGGGTGACGACGACCACGACGACGATAATGATGATGATGATGATGATGATGATGATGATGATGATGATGATGCTGCTGCTGCTGCTGCTGCTGCTGCTGATGATGATGGCTACATTTGGTGCTTGTAAGAATTCTGAGTATGAGAAGGTCAGCGTCATTATACCCTGTGATGCAGTACCAAGCTAATGCGAGAGGTGCAGTTTCTGCTGCACTCCAGACTCATGAAGGCCTTCGCCACGTACGTGGCTGTGGTCTGCCGGAGCTGAAACGCTCGGTAAACTATCATGTCCTGTCTGTCTATCGCTGCATGGACACTCAACAGTCTGTCGAACACTTTGAGTATATATGCATGTGCATCATGTGAATCTGCCTGATTTAAGATAAGCAAGTTTTGCCACACTACTCTCTCCTGTTTCCGCCTCCCCTCCCCACCCCACCCCCCCACCCCCCACCCCCTAAGTACATGTACAATCCAAGCATTCTGTCGCACTGTTTCATCAATATCACAGTTAGATCATGTTGTAGTCCGATCTTAGAATATCAAACTGTGAATTTTATTCATGAAGTCAACAGGATAAAGTTGAATGACTGTCGGCTTGTAGCATGAAGGTTCGTTATACCATTATTGTGAGAAAGGACGTGTCAATATTTTATGCGCAGTAATAATCACTTCATCTTCGTTATGATGCACTTGACTGCTGTGTCCGAAAACAAGCCTCTATTATCAACTACTTCCATATTTGATGTGATCTTCTTAGAGATAAGTGTCTTACACACACACATACACGCACGCACGCGGCTGCCTGTCCTTCATTCCAAAATCGTTCTTCCC
>JAWQFJ010017140.1:57500-65000 GCA_034096865.1 Theodoxus fluviatilis
GACAACGTAAAGAGGAAATGCAATGTCCTAGTGAAAGGATGCAATGTAAACATGTCAAGAAATGTTGCTATGTACATTTACTATGCCTTTGAACTGCGAGAGAAGATAAGTAGTGCAAATTCCAGTTCTGTAGATGTCATGTCCATCGTATAAGCATCAAGTACTTCAGTTCACAACAAAATCACGCACAATCAGCTCGAAGGGACCATGGTAGATATGCACATGTATTGATATCTGTCAATGCTTGTTCTTCGTGGTTTATTATTTTCCCTTTATTTCCCTTTGTACACGTGTGTGGAAAACCGCAAGCTCTGTATGGGCTGTCGGTCTGACAATAAACCAGTTCAGTTCTATTACTACTACTGCTACTACTACTGCTACTACTACTACTTACTCTACTACTACCATCACCAACAACACCTCCAACTCCACCACCACCTCGACTATTACAATTACTAATACTACTACCACCACCACTACTGCTATTACTAATACTGCTACCACTTCTACTATTACTACTGCTGCTGCTGCTATCACTGCTGCCCCTGCTGCTGCTACTACTGCTGCTTCTGCTATTACCTCACTCACCACCACCACCACTATCACTACAACTACGTAAGTCCTCCTGGATCATTGATATTCCAATGGATTTCTTCTCAATGTTTGAAGTCCCACTAGACTTCAGTGTGGACACTCATTGATTGACACGAAAAGCAAACAGACATGGAAAACTCGACTGCCACAGCTGAGGTGAAGCAGAGAATGTTAGCAGTTGCGTCTTTGTCCAGGCGAATGGTGGAGGGAATGTGATACAACACAGCTGACTGCTGGGCGCAGGCTTGTTCCTGTTGAACCAGTGAAGCCATGACACCGTCCTGGCTGCCTCAGCCTTCCTTTTGTCCAAGGTCAACGGCTCCCAAAACGCTTTGTGTCGATCGTGGTGTTTGTAAAACTGAAGTGGTAATCAATGACTAGTCCTCTGTCAGGCCCTGTCACTGACAAATCAATGACTAGTCCTCTGTCAGGCCTGTCATTGACAGAACTTAGGAATTATCTGCGACTGAACATCGAAGTGACATCAATCATGGTACGTTTTTGCAAGACTCCAATAAGCATCAGAATATTTTGTTCAGTTCCTTCGTGAATAAATTTGGCGAAAAGTTCAGACTTCTATTACTGATGACTAAATACAAATAGGTGTATGTGTGCTAAGACGCGGGTGTTTATTGTGATCAGTAGAACTTCTCAGTAACATTTCGGGTGTGGTTTGTGAAATCGTATTCAGTGGCTATCATCCACATTATGCTGGGCGCACTCTGCAGTTTTCCTACTAGATCTGCCATTAACCATCTCTGCTCCCCTTTGGGTTTGCTTCTTTGTCTCTTTTTGTCCATTTCTCTGTCCGTGCTGTTACAAGTGGTCATCTGAGTCTAGGTGTATGTTAATTTATCAATGGTTGGTTGAGGCCTGACTTGCAAACATAAAAGTCACTGCCTTCATTCGCGCTGTCTCTTTCTCTCAATACCAGAAGAAGAGGTCATGAGAAACCGAGTAATAATACTCTAATCAAATAATGACAAACTATGATATCTTCATAGTAAAATCAAGCATGCACAAGAAGAATAGTTAGTAATAGGTCAGCCTTAATTAATGAATGTTAAAGTTTATCATCAGTTCCACTTGGATGACTTATCTCATGTGTCTATTGAAAACGCTCTCCGAATGTTCGTCGATGAAACAATGTTCATATAACACGAGTTTACTGACTTTCAAGTCAAGAATTTTGCAGAGGAAGGTAGAGGTTCACAGTTGCTGCTGAAGGGATAGCGGCGGCAGCAGCGTTGATGGGAACTCGTCTCTGGTCACAGCAAAAGGGGTGACGACAGCAGCGTTGATGAGAACTCGTCTCTGGTCACAGCAAAAGGGGTGAGGGCAGCAGTGTTGGTGGTCAGGCACCTCTCAGAGGAGTTGAAGGGAATACTCTGTCTCAGCAGAGACTTAGGGGCGAGTCTTGTGCTCTGCTTGCATGGTCAGTCCTAAGTGAAGGGGGCTATGGTCCTTGTTGCTTTTGATGAACTCCAATGCTGAGGTGAAGAGCCACTCATGTTGGGACACGTTGTGGTGACCTGTTGACTCCATCCAGCAGCTGAGGTCTCAAACTAAATTGTCACTGACTTCCCCATAATTAACTATTCCCTGGGGACTGATGTGCTAGCGTCTCTGACAGGACGCTTCCTTAATGTCTGATATGCCATGCTCGGTTGCACGGGGATCTCTAGATATCCGTCCCATAGGAATGTTGATTGCCAAACCAGGGCGACACCCTGACTGGATTCACCGGATGTGGCCTAGATAACAATCCTGACTCTAACTTCAAAGTGGCTTGGGTTCACAGATGGGGGACCTGGATAACAATCGCTGCCCTCTCTCTTCATTCCCTTGATTGGCTTGGCTAGACTCACAGATGGGGGACCATCACAGCGCAATGTCTGTACCTGTATTGCTACCTGTATGTCTCTATGTCTGCCTGTGTCTGTCTGTCTGTCTGCCTGCCTGGATGCCTGTCTGTCTGTATGTCTGTCTGTCTGCCTGCCTGCCTGCCACCCTGCCTGCCTACCTGCCTGCCTGCCTGCCTGCTTGTCTTTCCGTCTCTATGTCTTTCTGTCTGTCTGTCTGCTTGCCTGCACCCTTTTGTGTATATGTGTGTGTTTGTGATTGTGCATTTGTGACTGACGCTGTCTCTGTCTCTCTCTATCTCTCTCTCTCTGTCTCTGTCTCTCTCTGTCTCTCTCTCTGTCTCTCTCTCTGTCTCTCTCTCTCTCTCTCTCTCTCTCTCTCTCTCTCTCTCTCTCTCCCTCCCTCCCTCCGTCTTTCGGAGCAGCCCTGCTTATGGGAACTATCAAACTCTTCCAATTGCAAGGAAGGAAGAGCATGCCTTCGCAAAGAACTAGCAGCTAACAACATTCATCTGCCCTGACGGAGACCGATAGGCGCCCAGAAATCTCCCAGTCGCGGTACCTGAAACCGGCATGGGGTTGGAAGTTATGGTGACGTGCACGAGATGTAAATCACTCTAAATTGCACTTGGCCTGGCGCAATATTCAGATCTGCACCGCAGCTCTCCCCACTAGTTATCAGGCCCAGCCAGTCTGGTCAGCTGGATGGGGTAATTGTTTCCCCCTTTTCTCCCTGCAGCGAATGTTTGCAGCATTATGGACGAGGTCCGATTGTCACGGAGAAAGTGCACGCCAGATGTGACCACTGGGTTGATCGCTTGGCAAGATTTCTCTCCTCGATATCGCCCTCGTTGTAGCTTTATGGAGTCATTAGTGTGGTTAGAAGCTGTTGTTGACGTACCCATACGTACATTCTTCGATACGATGTTGATCTATGCAAAAAAATACATGTCTATATGTTCGTCTGTCTGTGATCTCGTTCTCCCCTCACGAACAGAGAAAGAAAAAATGTTAACGATGGCTTGTAGATGTACATGTGTTACTCACATCATACATATACAAATATTCATTAACTCTTCCATTATACTTTAACAAATGAATGTTTGCAGCCTTTTTTGCGGCATTTGTTTATAGGATGCACAAAATGGAAGCTAGCGTACGTTGTGATCTACATGTAACTACACCCTTTAAAATGTCTCTCAGAGGTCCACCATATTCTAATTGTTTACTCTGTCATCTCCGTGCTGTGAAACATGTTCTTTAAAATACTTCCCTTGGAAGGTACGTTTCCTCAATGGGCTGTATGTGTTACTTGTATTTTAATGATCAACACATTACGTGTTATGTGTGTGCGTTTCCTGCTTCCTAGGGGCTACGCCTTTTCCATGTTGCACCACTGCTGTCAAGAAGCCAATCCTAAAACAACTGAAAAAAGGAAAGGATGGGCAATGAACCATGCGCAGCACCGCCCACGGCGCGCACTGTCAGCCAATCGGCGCGCGTGTACTTGCCATGCAGGTCCCACGCAGCAGGTCCCACGCAGCAGGTCCCACGCAGCAGGTCCCACGCAGCAGCTCCCACGCAGCAGCTCCCACGCAGCAGCTCCCACGCAGCAGGTCCCACGCAGCAGCTCCCACGCAGCAGCTCCCACGCAGCAGCTCCCACGCAGCAGCTCCCACGCAGCAGGTCCCACGCAGCAGGTCCCACGCAGCAGCTCCCACGCAGCAGCTCCCACGCAGCAGGTCCCATGCGGCGTTTTTGAGACAAGCCCGCTCATGTTGAGGAATGAACAGGGCTTACGCTCAAGGAAGAAAAACACCGCCAAGGTCAAAACATGTGCGTGGGGATGTATGGGGGTAGGGCAACCGATATCCCGAGTGATCGTCTTAGGAAACACTTTATGACTGCAGTTTTCAAAAGTTGTCAGTACCTCCGAGTCCATTTGACTGTGAGCAGAGCGATGCGAAGGGTTCATTGAAAAGCGCGTTCAGTCGGACCCCCTCTCAAGCTTTCCTTTCGTAAAATCATAAGAAAGAATGACAGGTATGTTTACGGCTATTTCATTGAGAAGATTTTCGAGGAGACTGGTAGTAATATGTCAGAATTCATATTGTTTCACTCTGAAAACCTTTAAGATCTAACCAGTGTAACGCTTTGAAACGATCTTGGATGCAAAGAAAAAAGTGACACTAAAACTAACAAGCCATAAATCCTTGTTGATATAAAGCAAACGTTCGCTCGAGACCACCAGTAGTGGTTAATATGCATGGTCTGTGGACGCAGACAAAGAGTCTTCTGTGAGGTAACTGCTCACTTCCAAATCACCCTGGTCCGGATTCAAGACTGCTTGTTTACGCCATATGGTGCTCCATAAAACACTTGCCTCCTGGCCAGGCTGAAGTGTCTGCATTTGCAATTCTACTCCTGATCCTGTACCCTTTCTTGAGGAAATGGGTGACATTTGACTTTCTCAATATTCATTGATGCGGCTCCTTGTTATTGTGCCAGAGTGCAGCAGTAGTTTTTTGGTGCCTTCCCGGCTTTCTACTTGCAAAAAGAAGCCACTGATCTTGATAAACGACAATCTGTATGCCATGTGAAAGGATAAAAAACAGGACTGTTTTTACATTACAGACGACCCGTATGAAAATAAGGTACTCTGACGACCTTCACCAACCTACGCGCTCCACGAATTATGTATGTTATAGTTGGTTTGGTTGTTAATATTCTATATGCCCCCAAGGGTAATAAATAAATTGTGCCTTGCCTTTATGGGCCTGGCACCCAAACTGAACTGAACTGACGCAGCTGCCCTGTGTCTAGGCCACACAAGCGTGCTACAAGCCTGGGTTGTTCGTGTCGGGAAACCTCCTCCATCACACCTCACCTGCAGGCGCAAAGGTCTGCTAAGAGAACCCTGAGTGATAGGTGTACTGCTGTCTTGCACGTTCCTGCTTTCATCGCTTTGCACATCTGGTTTTTTCGTCTCAACCTAGTTCCATTCTCCCCATCTCTCTCGTTCAGCTCTCTCTCTCTCTCTCTCTCTCTCTCTCTCTCTCTCTCTCTCTCCCGTCTTTCTCTCTCTCCCTCTCTCTCTCTTTCTCTCCCCCCCCTCTCTCTCTCTTTCCCCCCTCCCTCCCCTCTCTCTGTAGATGTGAGAGAATGGGACTGTGCGTGCGAGCGCGCGCGCACGCAGTATATATTTGTATGTCCGGCGCGCGCGCGTGTGTCTTATTTGTATGTGCGCGCGTGCGTGTATGTGTGTGTTGGTAGGTCCGTCTGGCTGCGCGCCTGTCTGTCTGTGTGCCTGCCTGCCTGCCTGCCTGCCTGCCTGCCTGCCTGCCTGCCTGCCTGCTTGCCTGCCTTTTGCTTAGTTAATGTTGTGTAGGTTTTTTCTCCCATTTATTTCCCGCAAAATTATTTTGCCAATTAGAAAATATTTTCAGTCTTTATGCTGCCTTATGATTCACATTTAATTACTGTTAGAAAATATCGGCTCCCACAATTTTTTTGTTTTCGGTGAATATTATGCACACACACAAAATTGTGATTAATCACATTCATCACATATTGTGATCAAACATGGTTCAGTCCCAATTCTCCTTCGAACATAAACGGTGAAGTAATCATTACAACTACTCCTTAACAAGGATTCAGTTCTCAGCTCAGTAGCATCCACATTCGAGCTGGCCTGGCCACATATTTTCTGAGTCATGGCGACGATTGTCATAATACATAAATAATACAGGAGTTCTCTTCCCATAGTATTCAATATACTATTGATTCGCGAATTATCTGTAGAGAGCCAATTTGAAAACAAAGTACATTTTCAAAACTGAATTTGACGGTATTTTATTTATTGTCAATGAGAGAGAGAGAGAGAGAGAGAGAGAGAGAGAGAGAGAGAGAGAGAGAGACAGAGACAGAGACAGAGACAGAGACAGACAGAGACAGAGACAGAGATAAAGACGGACGGACAGACGGACGGATGGACGGACAGACACACAAACAGACAGACAGACATAGACAAACACAGACATAAACACGCACACACACACAGACAGGCAGAAAGACAGACAGACACACAGACAGACAGACACACAGACAGACAGACAGACAGACAGACAGACAGACAGACAGACAGACAGACAGACAGACAGACAGACAGACAGACAGACAGACAGACAGACAGACAGACAGACAGACAGACAGACAGACAGACAGACAGACAGACAGGCAGGCAGACAGACAGGCAGGAGAGCAGGCAGGCAGGCCGGCAAGCAGACAGACAGGCAGACAGACAGACAGACAGACAGACAGACAGACAGACAGACAGACAGACAGACAGACAGACAGACAGACAGACAGACAGACAGACAGACAGACAGACAGACAGACAGACAGACAGGCAGACAGACAGATAGGCATACATACAGACAGACATGGGGGTGGTGGTTTGGGGGGGGGGGAGAGAGAGAGAGAGAGAGAGAGAGAGAGAGAGAGAGAGAGAGAGAGAAGGGGGGGGGAGGAAGTAAAAAGAAAAGAAGAAGAAAGACAGAAAGAGAGGGAGGGATGAGGGAAGGGAAAGATGGAGGGAGGGTAGAGAGTGAGAGAGTGAGAGAGAGAGAGGAGAAAGAGAGAGAGAGAGTGAGGGAGAGAGAGAGAAAGAAAAAGAGAAGAGAAGAGAGAGAGAGAGAGATATGTGAACCGTCTTACCTCTTTGAGTAATTACTTCATTCTGTTTCTTTTTTCCCATTCTGTCATTTCTCAGTGAGCTTTTTGGTTTTCTTCCGAGAATCAGCAAGCTGACGCCAGCGAAGACTCGCTTGAACACAAAAACCCTTCCGCTCTTCTATCCATTTTTCTCCACAACAGATAGCTCAGCTGGAATGTGGAACGTATTAATAAAGAATCATTCAAGGGAAAATAATTCTGTTCATTTTCAAACATTGCAGACAACCAACGTTTGAAATCACGAGGGAAATAATTTCTCCACGCTGAAAAGAGTAAACATGTGTACAATAGGGCTGAAGCACTGCAGTAG
>JAWQFJ010017140.1:75000-80000 GCA_034096865.1 Theodoxus fluviatilis
TCCTGTAATAAATCCATTTATTTAAAAAAAAATCCGACGCTGCCTGATCTTTCCTCCCAAATTTAATACCGATTCCTGTAGACTTGCAGCAATCACTTCAACAACAACACCCCACCCCCCTCCCCCCGATAAAAAAGAAGACCGGAAACAGCTTTTGGACTATTTTTCCTAGCACATCATAATCCTACGAAATCCGTCTCAGACGACTCAGCTGATCTACGCCCGCTTTTATATTCAAAAGTGCTGAAAATGTTTTTCTCATATAAGAAATGGCATGAGCGGCCCATTTCAATCACAGAACTGCCACTTGACAAAGCGTTCTCTAGAATCTCTTTCTCTCTTCATCCCTTTTCCCATCCCTCTTTATCAGTCATAGAAAAAATGGCACAGCCATGAACAGCTCAGGCACTGCATGTCGCAACCACTCTCGCGCAAGGGAGCGCCGTGTTGACCCGGATTCTCCACGTCGAGGTTACCATGGCTTTCACAGGAATGAGCGGGTCTGGTTGCGGAACAAAAGTGCAGAGGAGAGAACTTTCCCATGGCGTTTTTATAGAAACCCAAACCAGCGATGGTTTCTAAAGGGAGGCAGCTGAACCCTGATCTTGCAGCGACAAGGTCACATGTATCCACAAAACCAGGCCGACTGAAAGGCTCGCGAGTAAAAATTCTTCTGTTCTCACCTTTCTTCAATCACGGACGCTAGCGCGCAGTCCCACCCAACCCCAACCCCTTTTACTGGGTGGGTGTAGAATAATTCATTTGGAACGATCTCGTTGAGAAAACATTCCTACTTCCCTTGTGCTATTTTATGAATGAATACTGTATTGCGGTCTACCAGCCGTTGTAGGCGAAGTAAGGACCGTGACTGTAAAATCACTAGATCTATTCAGAGTGAAAGCAAAGTATCGATTTCCCTGGTTATTCGCTTTTGACGATTTGCATAGTGAGGAGCGGTGGACAAAGACAGTGTATTTGTGGTGGGCCTATTATTCTCCCCAGAACTCAAAGCATCGAAGTCGACCCAGAACACGAGCTGCTGGATAACTCCCCCATTGGTTTGAATGCTGCGTCGCTTGTGTTCCTTGATAAAGTACTTGGAAAGTAGACCGTAAACTGCATCAACAAGCCATCGGATGACGTTTGAGGTCATTTGTCTTCTCCAGCTCACGCCATCATTCCCTTGTGGGTTGGGTGTACAGATAGACCCAGCATGTCTCTCTACGAATGTCCTACATGTCAAATAACTAGGGAAATCAAGACTTGGCTTGGTTTCTTGACTCACATGCGAAGCAAAAGTGAGTCTATGTACTGAGCCGTGTCGTCCGTCCGGGCGGGCGTCCGTCCGTCCGTCCGTCCGTCCGTCCGTAAAAAACTTAAACGTTGGATTTTTCTCGGAGACTATTAAGTCTATCAACACCAAATGTGGCATGATGGTGTATGATGACAAGGCCTCAAAAAACATACATAGTGACTTGACCTTGCTTCAAGGTCAAGGTCACAGGAGCCATAAATGTGGTCTCAAAAACAGTCATTTTTCACATTTTCCCAATTTTCTCCCACGTTATTGAGAATGGCGACCTTAGCTACAAGTTGTATATACGTCAAAGCAAGCCCTATCTTTTGATACCAGTTTGGTTGACCTTGCTTCAAGGTCAAGGTCACAGGAGCTCTTCAAAGTTGGATTGTATACATATTTTGAAGTGACCTTGACCCTGAACTATGGAAGATAACTGTTTCAAACTTAATAATTATGTGGGGCACATGTTATACTTTTATCATGAGACACATTTGGTCACATATCATCAAGGTCAAGGTCACTTTGACCTTAATGAAATGTGACCAAAATGGGGTAGTGAACCACTAAAAGTGACTATATCTCATGGTAGAAAGTGCCAATAAGCACCATTGTGCTTCCTATGTCTTGAATTAACAGCTTTGTGTTGCATGACCTTGGATGACCTTGACCTTGGGTCAAGGTCACATGTATTTTGGTAGGAAAAATGTGTAAAGCATTTCTTTGTGTATGATGTCATTGGTAGGTTTTGTTGTTTGACCTTGACCTTGAAGGTCACCTGAAGGTCAAGGTCATATAAAGGTCAAGGTCAAGCATGTGAGTCGTATGGGCTTTGCCCTTCTTGTCTTTTATGTAACCAGCTCTTGATTTTCGTGAGCAATGGTTTTTCGTAGTCAACAAAGGCTTAGGCCGTTCAACTTTATTCGTGTATTCATACACTCATTCATTCAATTACGCCATTACTACTACATATTTTCAGGATGGCGACCATGATTACTTTAATTGCCACAAGTAGATAATGAAATGAAGTACACTAATTCAACAGTCCGGCTGGTGCACGTGCACTTGCGAGTAGGTCGAACTCGTGTTCGTTGAGCACATGAAAATGGTCGACCTGATAGATGTTCCCCAGACACCAGATCGACTGAAAATTGGCCGCACAGACACTCACTCCACCAAAGGCATCGGTGATTGGGGAACATTGGATAAATATGGACTGCATACATAGGAAGACAAATATTTTGAACAGGGGTTAATAGCGTAGTAAGGCAATCCTCTATTGTCCTGGGGATGTAGTCGCATGAGACCAATAAGTATTGTGCCAAATGCGTCTTGACGGCCCTAGAAAACAATTTGCGCTCTTTCTTCACACCCTGCCTCCTATGAGCCTTGCCCGGAGCAAGACCTTTCCTCACGAGTGGGACCCTGTCGCGCCTCCCACGTCAAGCTCGGGGCGTACTTTCGAGCGTTTCAAGGGCCATTGTCGAAAAAAAGAAGAAAGTTTAATAGAATTTGCTTTGGCTGCTGACAGGCTCACCATGCCTATGTTCAACTCCCTCTGTACATGCTCGTAAAATTTACAGGAGCAGCTTGGTTGTTTTAGGCGGAACGGCTTCATTCTACCGTCCTCTGGGAGTAGTGGAGCTGCCCTTTCGCTTTCTACCTCGGCGCTCCGAGTGTCGACGCTTCTCAATTGCTTCCTCTGGCCTACTTTCAGGGCAGGCAGAGGGAGAGAAGGAAGGGGGGGAGGGGGGGGGGGGGGGGAGTAGAGCTGCTTGGATGATGGGTGGCCAGCGCTCAGAAAAAGGAAGAGTTATGCAACCCTAACCGGGAATGCCCCACTATTGCAGCCACACCCTCTCTTTGGATCTCACCCCACTTCCCCCGAGGACTGCGTCCGTCCTGAAGTTTACTTTCTCGTCTGTCCTTTCCTCCCACTTTCTCCACGTCGGGTCCAATTGTGAGAACGGCGAACCCTAGCAGACGAGGTCATGCACTGTTTTTTGGAATGAGAAACTTTATTCTTGGGCTGGGCGTGAGAAGGGCGGACATCCTTCAGAGTTCTGGACTTTTTTTTCCCGTTTGCCCCTCAGTAATCTAGGCCAAGTCCTGTTCCATAGCTGCGCCCACGACACCCTCGCTCGCTGCTGAGCATGATTGCGACATCGTTAATTGCAGTTGGAGCTCCTTAGTGGCAGTGATGGATTGAAAAAGCTGTTAAAACGACTTCCACTGTGCCTATCCTCGGTGACGTATGTTCCAACCGGTCACACGCATGCAGTTATTTTCTCCTCTGAATGATGTCATCAGAATGGTTCCGTGACACGATCGGAAATAATATTTTAATCAGATTTTTACCGGACCCCTTTTTCACACCACAAAATAAGTTCTCCGCCAGGCTGAACAGACAGAGCAAATATTTTCACTGGCAGCGCGGTTCCACAATACTTTTATTTTACCAGCAGTTCTGATTCCCCTCAATGAAACAGTTATTTGATTTTACATTAGTGATAGCCTGTATTTACTATTTGTTTTGTAGACAGTGTTCTGTTCTTGTGTTTCTTTTTATGATGAGCTGTGTATACTGAATGTTTTCTATACAGTGTATTTAGTACATTTTCTCAAGGATGTAAACAATACAAGCATTATATACTGTAGTCCTCATTTGTCAAATTTCAGGTCTTTCTTGACAACAGATACAAGACTCATGTGCTTGAAATGGGAAAAGAAATGATTAGCAGTAGCATACGTCTCTTAACAGTTATGATGTCAAGACAAAAAGAGATGTAACCGGTTGCTACGAAACAAAACAGTGTTTTAAGTGCTAGCTAGATTGCAGTTATGTCAACTTTTACTAGAGAGCACGATTTTTTGCTACTTCACACAAATATCACAAAAACAAGCATTTGTACGTCTTAACAGAAGATACGTTAACTACATGTAATATCGAGGCGTACATCCACTTGTTTGGCAGACTGTTAGATTCATTTTTTCCACAGAAAAACGTGACACGAAGGCATCTGCAAGTGACAGTCCACAAGATTCATCGCGAACGGCTTTGGGCACTCCCTCTGCCTCATGTGTAAATGACTGGATCCGTTGCGTGTTGCGGTTTCATTTCCTTCACCAAATGGTTCTGCAAGGCCGCGATGCTATCTATCTCCACCAATCCCTTTCCATTTGCCTGACAAAACCGGCGGTGCCGGCTATTGTGAAAAGATCACTGCAGGCGGGAAAGTGGCATCTCAGAACTGCTGTGACAACTGTTCGTGAGCCTGGCGCATTTCTTGGACCAGCGATGGCAAATCAATCATCGGGAACATTATTATGTTTACCCGGGATATCGGTACAATAGATATGACAGAGGGATCATGTGATGGATTCTTCTGTAAAGGTGGTGTTTTAAAGCACACTGTTTATCATCGTTTGAAGATTACGTAAACAAATGCTCGCATTCCATCTGTCAGATGATAATAATGTTGAGTGCTTGTTAAAACTCCATAAATGCTTTTTTCTTCCTTGTGTATTCCTTTGGATGAGGTCGACCGAGTGGAAAAAGCTATCTGCCATTATACTCCAGAGCTGTTTGAACCTCTTTTCTTGCCTTTTCTTTAAAACAGCACAAGCTCCGACAAGTTACAAGCATTGCACTGAAATATAGACGGCATTTACTGTTTTATGAATGAGCCCCCTGTAACTTCCT
>JAWQFJ010017141.1:0-15000 GCA_034096865.1 Theodoxus fluviatilis
CAATTTGGCTGATGCAATAAGTATCTATTTTTACCCTGCAGTAAAATTATTCAGCCTCTCCACACCCCCATATCGATTTTTTTTACTGTGCAACTGGTTGTGTGCTGCAGTCACTTGCACAGTAAAAAAAGCGTTTGGGTCTCTGTAAAGCACACCTGCTTGGCAAAGCTTGCTTGCCCACGTGTGGTGCAATCCTCTCACTCAGAATTTAAAAAAGGCATGAGTCGCCCCATCAATTCTAAAAAGTGAACAGCTGCCTCATTAGGGGTGAGCTGGCAGCCCCAACTTGTATACTACTCAGCAATTCCCGGGGAACTTGATACTTCATAGTCTCTCCGCGTTGATAACACTCTTGACTGACAGGACGCTTTCCTGACAATTTGACACATCACGGTCGACCGCACCGGGATGGCTTCAGAACGGGCTCTCAGAAATGCTCTTTACCAAACGACGGCACCCTAGCTTGGAAGCGTCGTTAGCAACCACCGTCCTCTCCACACATTCACATCCACTGCAACTAATTTCGGAGCAAAACTTGAACTCCCTATAGTTTCACTGATTTGATATTTCACACCTGGGGATCCGCCCAAGTTATGACCGTTGCCAACGTCTCCGTAACGGCATGAAGATAAGGGGTTCTAGCTTGCTTCAACTCGTTCCACGGACTCTGACGCAAATCTCAATTTCAATAATAATTATAGTGATGTAATGAACCATCGATGTGTTCTACATGAAGTTTTGATAAATCAGTACTGTTATCTGGCTATGGTTTCTTTGTATGCATGTAATTCCACAAGGGAGCATGTGAACTGAAGAAATACTGGCTGACATCATCGACTCGCATGCGGATGAAGAGCGTCGGTTAAAGGCGAGAAGCGTTTCCATTGGCGGGCGGGCAGAAGTATTTCATTTGAAATACTGGGAGAATATAACCGGTCCAGAACAGTGGAATCATCTCTGGTGACTCAAACGTTCACTGAAATATTTGCCTGCACACGAGGCAGCGTGTGTATCGTGATCCAGAAACTGTTTCTCTTGTCACCGTGTGTGATGGTCATTGTCACCTCTGCCTGCTCATCACGTACGCGACTCCGCGTCACACAAGGCTGCTAGGCCCTCAAACTCCATCCATCCATCCATCCATCCATTCATCCCTCCCTCCCTCCCTCCCTCCATCCCTCCATCCCTCCCTACCTCCCTCCCTCCCTCCATCCCTCCATCCATCCATTCATCCCTCCCTCCCTCACTCCCTCCCTCCCTCCATCCATCCATCCATCCAAACATCCTTCCATCCGTCCGTCCGTCCCTCCCTCCCTCCCTCCATCCATCCATCCATTCATCCATCCCTCCATCCATCCCTACCTCCCTCCCTCTCTCCCTCACTCCATCCATCCACCTACCCACCCCTCCCTCCCTCCCTTCCTCCCTCCCTTCCTCCCTCCCTTCCTTCCTCCCTCCCTTCCTTCCTCCCTTCCTTCCTCCCTCCCTCCCTCCCTCCCTCCCTCCCTCCCTCCATCCATCAATCCATCCCTTCATACTCCATCCATCCATCCATCCACCATCCATCCATCCATCATCCATCATCCATCCATCCATCCACCTACCCACCCATCCATCCATCCATCCACCTACCCACCCATCCATCCATCCAACCACCTACCCACCCATCCATCAATCCATCCATCCACCCATCCATCCATTCATCCAACATCCATCCACCCATCCATCTATCCATCCATCATCCATCCATCCATCCACTGAGTCGATTTTGACTTCCAAAGCATTTTGAAAACAGCACCCGCAGAGGGTAAACCTCCACCAAGGAAGCCGGAGGTTCTTTTCCGTGGCCTGTATTACTCACGCAGCATGTTTTGCTAGCCAGGCCTGATGCTACACAGTTTAGTTCATTGTTGCACCTGCTAGCGGTCTATGAGAGTGGGATGCATACGCTGGGGGAATGGTCCAACGTCATCAACGTAGTGACGTGGGATAAGATATCGTTTTATGAATTGAGTACCAAAAATAGAGAACACTTTGAAAGTGCGCCAAGGAAGTCACACTTCATCTTCCATTGCTTTCATTTCGTGAAACGACGGTACATAACTTCAACGCTGCAGATTGGCTTAAAACTTCAGGCATTGTATTTATTTAAAAAGGGGACCACAGGTTAGTTGTCTTTGTTAAAATAATATTAAAATGGACAACAAGTCCCCACCCACCCATCTACTCATCCACCCATCCACCCACCCATCCACCCACCCATCTATCCAACCCCATTCATCCACCCACCTACTTACCCATCCACTCACCCACCCATCTACTCATCCATCCATCCACTCACCCATCCACCCACCCATCCAGCCACCCATCTACTCAACCCCATCTATCCACCCACCTACTTACCCATCCACTCACCCACCCATCCATCCACCAACCCACCCATCCACCCACCCACCTACCCACCATCGGACCAACCTCCATCCACTGTTGCTCCATTTTCATTTCGTTGTGTGATGTCACGTATGATTTATACGGTCTTTGTAAAGTTTTTTTTTTCTTCTTATTTTTCTTCACAGGCAAAAAGACTGGAGGAGTAAAAAGCAAGGATAGTGACACTTCCCTTCGCTCAATCATGGATGACTTGAAGTAAGACGATGATAGACGAATGAATGAATGAATGCATGAATGAATAGACGAACGAGTGAGTAATGAAGGAATGAGTAGATGGATGAATGAATGAATGAACAAGGGTGAATGAATGAATGAATGAATGTGTGAATGAACGCATGAATGAATGAATGAATGAATGAATGAATGAATGAATGAATGAATGAATGAATGAATGAATGAATGAATGAATGAATGAATGAATGAATGAATGAATGAATGAATGAATGAATGGATACATGGATAAATACAATACGAATGAATGAATGAATAAGTGAATGGATGGATGGATGGGTGGATGGATGGAGGGACGGATGGATGGATGGAGGGACCAACGGACGGACGGACGGATGGACAGATGTGTGAATGAATAAATAAATGAGTGAGCGATTGGATTAATAAAGGGATTAGTTGAAGAATGAATGAATAAATAAGTGAGAAATAAACAAAAAAAGGGTGAAAGATTTTACGGCACCTCTGCCACAGCAGGCTATGTAAAGGCCCTAGGCTATAGAATTACATGAGCTCGTAAAATTCATATCTCCAAATGCCTTCTAAGTCTCCTTGTACGAATAACGTGGGGAGACCAAGTAGGACGTGGGGAGACGCAGTGGGACGTGGGGAGACGCAGTGGGACGTGGGGAGACGCAGTGGGACGTGGGGAGACGCAGTGGGACGTGGGGAGACGCAATGGGACATGAAGAGACGCAGTGGGACGTGGGGAGACGCAGTGGGACGTGAGGAGACGCAGTGGGACGTGGGGAGACGCAATGGGACGTGGGGAGACGCAGTGGGACGTGGGGAGACGCAGTGGGACGTGGGGAGACGCAGTGGGACGTGGGGAGACGCAGTGGGACGTGGGGAGACGCAGTGGGACGTGGGGAGACGCAGTGGGACGTGGGGAGACGCAGTGGGACGTGGGGAGACGCAATGGGACGTGGGGAGACGCAGTGGGACGTGGGGAGACGCAGTGGGACGTGGGGAGACGCAGTGGGACGTGGGGAGACGCAATGGGACATGAAGAGACGCAGTGGGACGTGGGGAGACGCAATGGGACATGAAGAGACGCAGTGGGACGTGGGGAGACGCAGTGGGACGTGGGGAGACGCAGTGGGACGTGGGGAGACGCAGTGGGACGTGGGGAGACGCAGTGGGACGTGGGGAGACGCAATGGGACGTGGGGAGATGCAATGGGACATGAAGAGACGAATTGGAACTGGGGAGACGCAATGGGACGTGGGGAGACGCAATGGGACGTGGGGAGACGCAATGGGACGTGGGGAGACGCAGTGGGACGTGGGGAGACGCAATGCGACATGAAGAGACGCAGTGGGACGTGGGGAGACGCAGTGGGACGTGGGAAGACGCAGTGGGACATGAAGAGACGCAGTGGGACGTGGGGAGACGCAGTGGGACGTGGGGAGACGCAGTGGGACGTGGGGAGACGCAGTGGGACGTGGGGAGACGCAGTGGGACGTGGGGAGACGCAGTGGGACGTGGGGAGACGCAATGGGACGTGGGGAGACGCAGTGGGACGTGGGGAGACGCAGTGGGACGTGGGGAGACGCAATGGGACGTGGGGAGACGCAGTGGGACGTGGGGAGACGCAGTGGGACGTGGGGAGACGCAATGGGACGTGGGGAGACGCAGTGGGACGTGGGGAGACGCAGTGGGACGTGGGGAGACGCAGTGGGACGTGGGGAGACGCCGTGGGACGTGGGGAGACCCAGTGGGACGTGGAGAGACGCAATGGGACGTGAGGAGACGCAGTGGGACGTGGGGAGACGCAATGGGTCTATCGTACCCCCGAACCCCAAGAGGGAAGATCAGTGAAACTCACATCATTTATCCTTACATGTATTATGCAGTCACGTGCTGCTGTTGCATATCATTGCTGAACATTATTGCAGAAGAATATGTAACATAAAAATGTGATATATCAATGTGCTTGTTTGTAATCATACTTGGTCTAAACAAATTATTTCCGTTAAAAAGATACACGAGAACGTATATTGAATTAAGTATTTGCTTTGATGCAGTAGACAACAATCACATGCATCCACACTTTTCGTAATTCTATGTTTATAGTCTTATGCTTAAACTTTTGTTTTGTTGCATTTCTTCATTTCACAGTGTCAAACACACACGGTTTCACTCTCTCTCTCTCTGTCTCTCTGTCTGTCTCTCTCTATCTATCTCTATCTCTCCCTCTCTCTCTCTTCCTCTCTCTCTCTCTTCCTCTCTCTCTCTCTCTCCCTCTCTCTCTCTCTCTTCCTCTCTCTCTCTCTCTTCCTCTCTCTCACTCACTTTATCTTTCTTTCTATCTCTCTCTATCTCTTTCTTTCTCTTTATTCCTCTCTCCCTCTCCCTTTCTCTCTCTCTCTCTCTCTCTCTCTCTCTCTCTCTCCCTCTGTGTGTGTGTGTGTGTGTCTCACTCACTGTGTCTCTCTCTGTTTCTCTCTCTGTCTCTCTCTCTCTCTCTCTCTGTCTCTCTCTCTCTCTCTCTCTCTCTCTCTCTCTCTCTTTCTTTCTCTCACCCTCTCATCAATTCACGTACCTCTTTGTTTTCAATTAGGGTTTGAGGCTTTTGATAGTGTGTAGTTTGGTATGCAATAGATTTTCTCTTCCTCCCTCCTCCTCCTCCCTCCTTCCTCCTCCCTCCTCCCTCCCTCCCTCCCTCCTCCCTCCCTCCTCCCTCCCTCCCTCCCTTCTCCTCCTCCTCCTCCTCCTCCTCCTCCTCCTCCTCCTCCTCCTCCTCCTCCTCCTCCTCCTCCTCCTCCTCCTCCTCCTCCTCCTCCTACTCCTCCTCTTCCTCCTCCTCCTCCTCCTCCTCCTCCTCCTCCTGTTCCTCCTCTTCCTCCTCCTCTTCTTCCTCCTCCTCCTCCTCCTTTTCCTCCTTCTCCTCGTCCTTCTCCTCCTCCTTTTCCTACTTCTTCCTCCTCCTCCTCTTCCCTCCTCTCTCCTCCCTCCTCCTTTCTCGTCGTCCTCCTCCTCCTTGTCGTCCTCCTCCTCCTTGTCGTCCTCCTCCTCTTCGTCCTCCTCCTCCTCCTCCTCCTCCTCCTCCTCCTCCTCCTTCCTCCTCTCTCCTCCCTCCCTCCTCCTCCCTCCTCTCTCCTCCTCCCTCCTTCTCCCTCCTCCTCCCTCCTCCTCCCTCCTCCTCCCTCCTTCTCCCTCCTCCTCCTCCCACCCTCCTCCTCCCTCCTCCTCCCTCCTCCTCCTCCTCCCTCCTCCCTCCTCCCTCCTCCCTCCTCCTCCCTCCTCGTCCTCGTCCTCCTCCTCCTCCTCCTCCTCCTCCTCCTCCTCCTCCTCCTCCTCCTCCTTCTCCTTCTTTTTCTGTATTGTTGTGTACTCCACTGCATTGTATTGCATTGCATTGCAATTGCATTGTAGAACTACCAGGTCAAAAAGCAGACAACGGTATACAAAAAACAAAATGAATTTGAAAAAGAGGCAGGCACGATCCCGCGTCACGCTGAAGAAGTTGATCTACGGCGGAAAGACCGAGTCTGCCCAAGAGTACAAGGCCGCCTTGACACAACGAGTGAAAGAGGCCAAGCTACACCGTCTTAAGCACGAGGAGGCCTTTAAAGGGGAGGCCCTGAGGAAACGCATGGACGACTTCATCGAAGACACGGAAAAGTACATCACGAAGCAAAAACAGGGCGTTATCTGCTACAGCCATAACCTGGACGACCACGACGTCACGAACGCAAGGTTCTACATTATGAAGAAGACCTCGTCGGGGAACCATATGATCAGGAGGAATTGAGCGGAGGTGTGTGTGTTGTATCGGTAGGAAGACCTGGATTTACACTTCTGCCCCAGTTCGTGTGGAAACATGATCAAATCAAGGACAGATACGACAGCTTTGTGCGGTTCTGTTAAGGGGGGAACAGCCAACTGAGCAAATAATTCAGCCGAGACGGTATCCGAACAGGCACATGGGAACATGCATTGATAAATACAGATCTCCGTAAGACAAACGCGTAAGAACCATCAGTGGCCTAAACCCAGGTTGCGGATGGAGACGAAACATCATGAGCAAAGACTATTGGAAGGATGTTTACCACCCCACCCCCCCAAAAAAAAGTTATCGCATTAGCAAGTCAAAACAGAAAAAGAATAAAATTATTAAATTTACTAATACAGGAAAAAAAGTTTGGAAAATCTAGTTTGAATATTCTTAACCAAAGAATCTTATGTGCAACCCCTCCAAAAAAAAGGAGAAAAATTGCAAAAGTTTGATGATAATTTCTAACACAAAGGATCTTTTTAATTACTTGGATTAAGTTAAAGAAATTCAAATGACAAATGCACGAAAAAATAAGTTACGATAAATACAGAACAAAAATATTGTTTGGAACCCTGAGAGCTCAAGTTTATTAATTGTTTTCTCTCATTTGAGAGAGATAGAGAGAGAGAAAGAGAGAGAGAGAGAGAGATATTGAGAGAGAGAGAGAGAGAGTGAGAGAGGGAGGAAATTTACGAAAAAAGAGAGAAAAGAAACGAAAACTACAGAAGAAAATGGTCATGTTTGAAGCCCTGACAATTTTTTCTCTCATTATAGAGAGAGAGAAAAGCAAATGCAACCTCATTCATGCTCTAAAAAACCCTGATTGTTCGCTAACTAATAAGAATGAAAGAGAAAGGCGGAGCATTTTATTTGGACGTTGACATTGACGACGAAAACAACGACGACTATGATGATTTTGATGTGCTAATCGCAACCATGACGTTAAACGTCAAGTGCATAGCTTTGTTTTCTCTTCTTTCTGTACGAATTCCTCCTTTTTATAAACAAAAATGCAGGGATTAGGGGGTGGGGGGAGGGGTGGGGGTGGGAGTGGGGGGTTGAGACGGAGGAAGTAGAAAAGGCATTTGCGAGTCAACAGACGTGAAAAGAAAGGAGACAAAAATTATGACAAAAAATAGCAGAGAATCGAAAACAATTAAAATTTCCATCGTATCACACACAACCAACAAATGCACATGCAAGCACACCAGCACACACACACATACACGCGCACACACACACACACACACGCGCGCGCGCGAAAGCGTGCGCGCAGACTCAAATGCAGATACAAACACACACGCAAGCACGCACATGCATGCGCGCGAGTACATGCATACGCACACACGCATACATGCACACGCACATGCGCGCGCGCACACTCACAAACACGCGCCCGCGCGTACGCACACCATTTTCGTGTCCTCCATCGTTACTACGGTCTATTCAAACACAGTTCAGTGGAACATTCAAATTCTCAACACCAATATCTTAGCTAATAGACTTTTGTCTTAAGGAAATGTTAAAAGTTAATTTATAACAAACAAGAAAAGCCTCAGGGAGCAGAAATATACATATATGTTTCAAATATGAAGTAAAATATTATGTTGTAAAATATTTGTGATAGTAATGAGACATTTAAAACATATTTCATCTTTCATTGATGGTCAAGAGTACAGAGGTGCTGAGTATTGTGTGACACAAATATTTCAAATTAAACTTTCTAATACAGTAAATGAGTAATGATACACTCTCCATTTCCCATGAATATGATGCATTAGGTGATGTCTAAACTGTACAGAAAAGAAAAACTGAATGTAATCTTTAGTTTATCTTTTGTGGCTCTTTTTCTGGATGAGTGGTGGTGTCAAGTTAAGATAAGACTCCAAACTGTCTTCTTCAAATACAACTAAACTATTCAACACAAAAACTTTATTGCAGCTTCAACATCCAATTATTAATGATATTTTTGCTCCTAGGTCAAGAAGAAATGAAATAAAACCATAATTGCTAGTCAAATTAGAGGTTAGCATTCATCTTAACTTTACACCGCAGCGTCACACTTTCTCTCATTCAATCTTTCGCGCAAAACATGAAAAACATCAAAGTTGAAGAAGATTTATTAAGCATCAAACACATGTGCAGAAACATTGATTTTTTGTCAACAACATGAAACAAGTTTGGATTGTGTGAGTTGACAGTGTGAGGAGAAAGAGGCTCTGTTTTGAGGTAGGGTAGTGAAATTGGCGTACTCAGCACCTGCGTACTCTTGACCTGATGTCTGAATATGTAACTCTAGGGGACCGTTTGTTAGGCAAGTGGCTCGCCTCGATGGCTAGTCGAGGGCGAGAGAGACGCACCTACAGCTAATGAGCGAGAGTGTAGGCAACGCCTAGCCCTCGAGATTCTCTCGAGATTCTACGCCTATCAAACGCACCCTAGTGTTTTCTAAGCGGCAATATAAACATGATTTTCTCACCAGCTTCGATGCACTGAGGTGCGTATTACATATCCTACAGTATAGTAGAGCGCTCGGAGGTCACGGACCTCCGCCAATCCCATCTCAAGTGGTGACAACAGCAGACGACAGTCAGCCCGTTTGCCTGCCCTCTTACACCGCGGCCATGATCTGGCGCGAGGCTAGGGGAATTCTAAAAATAGTTCATCATGCAGCCCATGCCGGCCTCACTGTACGAGTCTACTGCCTAGGCGATGAATGCTTTGTGTTTTTGATTCCTAAACGAACTTACAGATAACTACCCAAATTATAAAGGATTGTTTCTAAGGTAAAACCCTGACCATTCACGAAATTTCGTTAGAATCCGTTTATAACCGTTTGAGTTATTTCGCCAAATTACAAACGAATGAACTAAGTAACGAACAAGCTAACATACTGAAAAACGAGAGAATGATATCGACTTGAGGGGCTACTTATATTGCGTTGAAACGTTATCGGAATTTCTTTCTGCTCTTACAGCCCATTACACCGTGAGAAGCGCTTGTGACATCTACAAGCATTAAGTAACGGTTGTGAGAAGTTGTTTGTGACATCGACAAGTATTGGGTAACGGTTGTGAGAACTTTTTACTGACATTGACAAGCATTGGGTAACGGTTTTGAGAACTTGTTTGTGACATCGACAAGCATTGGGTAACGGTTGTGAGAACTTGTTTGTTACATTGACAAGCATTAGGTAAAAGTTGTGAGAACTTGTTCGTGACATCGATAGGCACTGGGCAATTAACGATTGTGAGAACTTGTTTGTGACATCAACAAGTACTGGGTAACTAATGGTTGTAAGAACTTGTTTGTGACATCGACAAGTACTGGGTAACTAATGGTTGTAAGAACTTGTCTGTGACATCGACAAGTACTGGGTAACTAATGGTTGTAAGAACTTGTCTGTGACATCGACAAGTACTGGGTAACTAATGGTTGTAAGAACTTGTTTGTGACATCGACAAGTACTGGGTAACTAATGGTTGTAAGAACTTGTTTGTGACATCGACAAGTACTGGGTAACTAATGGTTGTAAGAACTTATTTGTGACATCGACAAGTACTGGGTAACTAATGGTTGTAAGAACTTGTTTGTGACATCGACAAGTACTGGGTAACTAATGGTGTAAGAACTTGTTTGTGACATCGACAAGTACTGGGTAACTAATGGTTGTAAGAACTTGTTTGTGACATCGACAAGTACTGGGTAACTAATGGTTGTAAGAACTTGTTTGTGACATCGACAAGTACTGGGTAACTAATGGTTGTAAGAACTTGTTTGTGACATCGACAAGTACTGGGTAACTAATGGTTGTAAGAACTTGTTTGTGACATCGACAAGTACTGGGTAACTAATGGTTGTAAGAACTTGTTTGTGACATCGACAAGTACTGGGTAACTAATGGTTGTAAGAACTTGTTTGTGACATCGACAAGTACTGGGTAACTAATGGTTGTAAGAACTTGTTTGTGACATCGACAAGTACTGGGTAACTAATGGTTGTAAGAACTTATTTGTGACATCGACAAGTACTGGGTAACTAATGGTTGTAAGAACTTGTTTGTGACATCGACAAGTACTGGGTAACTAATGGTTGTAAGAACTTGTTTGTGACATCGACAAGTACTGGGTAACTAATGGTTGTAAGAACTTACTCGTTTTGAGGCAGTGGCCAGAAGTGTCGATGAGGCCTCTGCTTGTTTGTGGTGTTTCCAGAGTTTTCACCAAAGGCAAAATGTAAAGAAAACAGTATTCCTTGTTTGTTACTGAAGAGTTCTAGTGGCAACAAACCCTTGCCAAATTGAGGAAGGTAGCCTTGGTCTTGATTTTCCACAGAGGCACTTTTCGCTACCACAGCATTCACAGATTGCTTTCTTCTAACTTTTTTTTGGGTGGTGCATTACAACTGCACATGCTTATATTGATATATCACATGTATTTTTTTATCTTTACTAACATGTTTTCTTAACTACGGAAACAAGGTATAAGGTCTATCTATATGGGGTCGATTGTATCGGCTCATCGTCGGAAGCAGTTTTTGAATCAAGAGTCATGGTCGAGGATGCGTGTTTGCTTCACAATTGTTGTCGTGGTTCCTGTTTTCCATTTCAAAGTCTTGCATTGTCAGATGGTAAGTATTTGAAGATCTGGAGCCCCCTTGTTGCCTGATTCAGTTGGAGGGAATGTTTTTATTTTCAGAGAAATACAGGTCATTTGTTAACAAGAGCAGCTGTGCTTTAAGATGAATACAGACCGAGATGTAAGGGTGATTGTCGACACAGGGACTGGCAGCGATTCCCAATACTTTTCTCTTTCAGACCAGCGTGAATACTCCGTTACCGTGTGGTTATGTATCATTGCTCATGGACGTGTTTTCCTTTCGATCAAAACTAGTCTTACAGAATGGAGAAAAACAATCTTAAGACTTGGTACGAAGACGTTCAATGTATTCAAGGTTTAGTAATAAAACTACAGATAAGGAAGAAAATTCATGAAGTCGCTGGATTCATGAATGATTTTGATAAACAATGTTAATCATTTTCATATACTGTTTTGGTGGTCTAATTGTATTCCTGAGTAATATACACTATCAAAACATACCAAAAAAACGTATTCAGTGAGTTATTACTTCCCCTTTTGCCTTTTCTACCGAATAGAATATCAACGAAGTACAGGAAGCTCCTAATGCTGAGAGAGAGAGAGAGAGAGAGAGAGAGAGAGAGACAGACAGATAGACAGACAGAGACAGAGAGAGATAGACAGACATATAGACAGACAGAGACAGAGAGAGATAGAGAGACAGATAGACAGACAGAGACAGAGAGATAGAGATAGAGAGACACAGTGAGAGACTCAGAGAGACAGGGATAAAGAGAGACAGAGAAAAAGAGAGAAAGAGAGAGAGAGACAGAGAGAGAGAGAGACAGAGAGAGACACACACAAAGAGACACAGAGAGAGACACAGAGAGAGAGAGAAGAGAGAGAGAGAGAGAGAGAGAGACAGACAGACAGAGAGAGAGAGAGAGCAAACACGCTGCCCAGGACATCAATAATCTTTTCACAAACGCGCTTTTTAGAGCAGTCAGGACTGGACTTGTTTGGATGAGTCGCGCACACTGGTGTGAAGGGGGACTGCACACAAGCAATGGCGTCTGCAAAACACTTTGGCACCAACAGTTTGTGCTACAGACACTATCAACAACGTCGATTCCAATGGTGCATTAAGGTTACAATGCTTCCTAATAGACCACTTGATAGTTACGCTGCCATCTTGGAAATGGCGCATGCGCAGTACGCACCGACCCGTTCCCCGTGTAAACAAAGGATATTCGTACGTGAATACGTTCCCATTATTTTGGTGAACATTCACGATGTGTGACTGCGTTTATGTTGTCCAATGTCTTGTTGTTCGTCCGTCGAGTCGACGAGGACCACTCTAGTCATCCGGGGGGTTGCTGGGACTGGCTCTGTGTGCGCGCAGATGGCTAACGAGGCCAATCCTGGCACGGAACGTTCGGGAACAGAAGGGACATGGGACAAGTGGGACGTCTCCAGGAGGGTTGATAGCACGGGCCTTTCGGGCTTGTCTCTTCTTTTCTGCGGCGATGTCTACGACATACCAAAACATTCCAATGTCTACGACATACCAAAACACAAACAACAATATTTTTTACAGGAACTTTCCCTCCCTTCCATCTGTCTAAAATATAAAGATCTCATAGTAATCGTACTCTAGTCTAGTCAGAGTCAGACGGTGTGAGATGTGCGATCTGAACGACCTTGACCTATGCAGCTGCGGTTGTGGATTGTGTTTTTGAGCATGAAGAAAGAGAGCACTGAAGGTACATACGACCAATTTGTTGCAAGATGAGGGACATTTTGCGTTTGGTAAATCATGATTTAAATTGTCTCATTTTATTTTTAAAAAATTCAACTATTTAGTCTGTAGGATTTTATTATCACCATGCTACGTAATCAAGTTCTCGTTTGTCGTTTTGAGTTTGGTATATATTGAATTTGGTTTTTTTTAATTTTCTTTGCTGGATGTTCAGAAGGAAATAATACTTCCAATAGGCTTGTAAACATAGCTCTCGCTTGGCAGTGAGGAACTTAAAGAAGCGGTCTTGTAGGCCTACATGTAGATTGGTTATAACGGCCGAGAGTTAACTGGGTCACTCGAGGAGTTTATCCATTACTCGGTCGAAACCGCAATCGAGGAAGCGTCAACTGTTGATGTAGCCCGTCTTAGAGTTTTGAAGCGCAGTTAACATGCACTGAACGGATTACCGAATAGTTCTCAGTCGGCTTCGTCGATTGAGGCCAGTGATGTCATAAGAGCATTTTTAGATCAACAATATCACATTGTCAGTGCATGTTCCATCATCGGAGCACGTACTGATCCGAGTCGTGGCGAACTCCGTGACTTTCGCAAATAGCAGCCTTCCACCTCTCAAGTTGATAGCTTCCATTGCTGCAGCAGATAATCGAGCAATGAAATCAAAATGTCATTGTGACATCCAAAAGGACGATCGCCAAAATAAAGCGTATAACTTGCAGTGTTCATGTGTGTATATATATCCCCGGAGCGCTTGTGGGAGATACACATGTATAGTGAGTGTTGTATCTATGCTATGTGCGAGAGGAATAAAGTTTAGTGTATGAATGACAGAATGCAAGTGCGTGCAAGGGTTTTAAAATTATTTCTTGAAGGCAGAAATTATATATGACACGTCGTTCGTTCCCTCGTTTATAAACGTGAACACTAATCAGCCGAGTACGTGACTGGAGAAGCGAGTGTATCATAAACACTTAAATGAAAATTCCCACACAAGAGCTGGGAAAAGGGTCAAAGTCTCAGTAAACCAGATCTCTCTTAAAAGATCTAAACATAATGTTCTCCATGGGAAAGCACGTCCCTAACAAGTTGGTCTAAGTAAAGAAGCAAAAACCGGACGCATATAGACGTTATTCACGCAGCGGCCATTTTGAAATCGAAAACGTTGGGCAATCATCATGGCGTCTTCTATGGCCGGCACCAGTACCAGTACATGGAGTGGAAATCTCCTGCATGTACCTCCATTCTCGCATGGAAATGCGGAAATATGGGCAAGTTATGTTGGTACCCACATTTAAAAAGACAGTCAGAGGCTATGGAGCGAGTCCAGCGCAGGGCTCCCAAGTTGTTGAGTGAATGTCGGGAGATGTCTTACAGCGAGCGCTTAGAGTATTTGAATCTGCACTCACTAAAAGGAAGAAGGATTCGTGGTGACCTAATAGAGACTTATTAATCATACAATAATCTCGTAGACGTGGAGTGGAGCGACTTCTTTAAGTCACCAAGTTGTACCAGTACGAGAAATGCAGACGGAAAAGTGTTTGTTCAACGTAGTAATACTAACCTAAGAAAGTATTGTTTCAGTAATCGTGTTGCTAACCTGTGGAATAACCTTCCGTTTCAGCTCAAGACTGCACCGACTACTAACGTTTTCAAAAACCAACTGGACAAGGATCCTACATTCATATCGTTATCTAGAAGCTATGATGAGTGACACTGTCGCAATAGGAAAATTGCGCTAAGACCTTATGTTATATAACGCAACACATTACGATGGGGCGTTCAAAAGGCTTCACGGCCTACATCTAGCCTCTCAACTACTACTACTACTACTACTACTACTACTACTACTACTACTACTACTACTACTACTACTACTACATACCCAGTAGAAAGAAAGGGAAAGGATACGAAAAGTTCATCGAAGGATTTGTGCATGACATCGAAGGTAAAACAGGTTACCCTTCTCTCTTGTAGATCTAGATCTGTAGTGTTGATCATTATGACTGGTGTTTCTTGAAATAAGGTCAGTAAGCCTATATGTTAATTTATTACGCTAATATAACCATGGGCTGTCTTTGCAGATAGTTTGTTATATCTGATCATATACTTAATTTTGAGTCAAAACTGCGAGATAAGCGACTACTGCCAGCTGGGCTTGCATCGTCTGCCATGCCGACATCAACATGTCCGGTGTGATCAAGACT
>JAWQFJ010017141.1:20000-25000 GCA_034096865.1 Theodoxus fluviatilis
ATGTATGTTTTTGTACGCCTTGTCATCCTACACCATCAAGCTAAATTGGGTGTTGATAGATTTAATAGTGTCGGAGAAAAATCCCACGTTAAAGTTTTTTACGGATTACAGGACGACCAGGCGCCCGGACGCCCGGACGGACGACACGGTTGACCTAGTATGAAAGTGTTCAACCCCCTACAGTCTGTGTATCGGCCTGGACACAGTACAGAAACAGCTTTAGTGAAAATTGTAAATGACCTTCTACGTGCTCTGGACAGAGGAGAAGTCTCTATTCTGGCGCTGCTCGATTTATCGGCAGCATTTGACACAATAGATCATGCTATTCTGATCAGCCGTCTTGAATTTGTGTTTGGCGTTAGTGACTCTGCCTTTAACTGGTTTTCGTCGTACTTGTCCAACCGTACTCAGACTGTATCTATCAACAATAACACTTCTGATCCTACTCTGCTGCGCTATGGCGTGCCACAAGGGTCGGTCTTAGGACCAGTTTTATTTGTTCTGTACACCACTCCTCTCGCAGATATCATGACTGCCCATTCGGTTCTTCATCATTCTTATGCAGATGATACGCAGGCGCAAAAGTCGGGTGATCCCAAGAGTTTCGACACTCTAATGCACCCAATGCAAGCATGTGTCCTTGACGTCAAGTCATAGATGACATTCAATAAGCTGAAATTAAATGATGAGAAGACCGAGGTAATGGTTGCCTCCTCCCAGCTCCAGCTCCCAGAGTCCATCACCATCGGCAATGCTACTGTCCCCTTTTCTAACACAGTGAACAAGACTCACATGCTTGACCTTGACCTTTAAATGACCTTGACCTTCAGGTGACCTTCAAGGTCAAGGTCAAACAAGGTCATGCAACACAAAGCTGTTAATTCAAGACATAGGAAGCACAATCGTGCTTATTGGCACTTTCTACCATGAGATATGGTCACTTTTAGTGGTTCACTACCCCATATTGGTCACATTTCATAAGAGTCAAAGTGACCTTGACCTTGATGCTATGTGACCAAATGTGTCTTATGATGGAAGTTTAACATGTGCCCCACATAATTATTAAGTTTGAAACAGTTATCTTCCATAGTTCAGGGTCAGGGTCACTTCAAAATATGTATACAATCCAACTTTGAAGAGCTCCTGTGACCTTGACCTTGAAGCAAGGTCAATCAAACTGGTATCAAAAGATAGGGCTTACTTTGCCCTATATACCATATATAGGTCAGGTATCCAATTTTAAAAATGTAAGAGAAAATTGAGAAAATGTGAACAATGACTGTTTTTTAGACAACATTTATGGCCCCTGCGACCTTGACCTTGAAGCAAGGACAAGTCACTATGTATGTTTTTTGACGCCTTGTCATCATACACCATCATGCCACATTTGGTATTGATGAACTTAATAGTCTCCGAGCAAAATCCAACGTTAAAGATTTCGGACGCCCGGACGCCCGGACGCCCGGACGGACGAAAAGGGTGAGTACATAGACGCACTTTTGCTTCGCATGTGAGTCAAAAAACCCACGACAAACACCAAAACTCATCTGACAAACAAAAGGAACGTGGATAAAGTTGAAATAATAATGACGATGATGATGATGATGATCCCTATCAGCAGCAATAGCGGCATCATTATCATCATCAATACAAGAACAATAACAACAATATGAATAATGATAGTTGTAGTAGTGGTAGTAGTGGTAGTGGTGGTAGTAGTAGTAGTAGTAGTAGTAGTAGTAGTAGTAGTAGTAGTAGTAGTAGTAGTAGTAGTAGTAGTAGTAGGAGGAGGAGGAGGAGGAGGAGGAGGAGGAGGAGGAGGAGGAGGAGTAATAGCAGCAGCAGCAGCAGTAGTAGTAGTAGTAGTAGTAGTAGTAGTTGTTGTTGTTGTTGTTGTTGTAGCAGTTGTTGTAGTAGTTGTAGTAGTAGAAATAGTAGTAGTAGTAGTAGTAGTAGTAGTAGTAGTGGTAGTAGTAGTAGTGGTAGTAGCAATAGTAGTAGTAGTAGTAGTAGTAGTAGTAATAGTAGCAGTAGTAGTAGTAGTAGTAGTAGTAGTAGTAGTAATAGTAGTAGTAGTAGTAGTAGTAGTAGTAGTAGTAGTAGTAGTAGTAGTAGTAGTAGTGGTAGTAGCAATAGTAGTAGTAGTAGTAATAGTAGCAGTAGTAGTAGTAGTAGTAGTAGTAGTAGTAGTAGTAGTAGTATAGTAGTAGTAGTAGTAGTAGTAGTAGTAGTAGTAGTAGTGGTAGTAGTAGTAGTGGTAGTAGCAATAGTAGTAGTAGTAGTAATAGTAGCAGTAGTAGTAGTAGTAGTAGTAGTAGTAGTAGTAGTAGTAGTAGTATAGTAGTAGTAGTAGTAGTAGTAGTAGTAGTAGTAGTAGTAGTAATAGTAGTAGTAGTAGTAGTAGTAGTAGTAGTAGTAGTAGTAGTAATAGTAATAGTAGTAGTAGTAGTAGTAGTAGTAGTAGTAGTAATAGTAGCAGTAGTAGTAGTAGTAGTAGTAGTAGTAGTAATAGTAGTAGTAGTAGTAGTAGTAGTAGTAGTAGTAGTAGTAGTAGTAGTAGTAGTAGTAGTAGTAGTAGTAGTAGTAGTAGTAGTAGTAGTAGTAGTAGTAGTAGTGGGCGACCTCCTGCGGTTTAATGAGTCCATGGCTTTGCTCAGATGGGTAAGTCTGTTCTTGAGCAGAGTCTGCAGTGACTAGTCAGTCCTATCCTAGGCTGGCGCTCTTTCCCGCACCCTCAGCAGACGAAGTTGGACGGTGAGGAGGAGGTCTGCCCGTCGTGGCTATGTTTCCGTCTGTTCCTCCTGTCTTCCGACTGCAGGGTTCCTTCTCATGAGTCACCTCTCCTGACGCCCTCTCTCACAGTCTCCCTGAAACCACGACATTTGCTTTGTGACTCGTGTTACCTTGGGGTTTCTTGTGTTGTTTTTTTCTCGTTGCTTTGCCCACAATCAACTATAGTGATTATTCTGGCAAGTTTTCCCTGGTGTTATTTCTTACTCCTGGGTGGGGAGAAGCAATGCGAGTTAAGCATCTTGCTCAAGGATGCAACTCAGTGAACCGCGCAGGTTCGAGCGCTGTACCGTACTCACCGGACGTCGCTGCGAGAACCACTCTGCCATCGAGTTATGGGGGACAGGGGGAGGGGGTGGGTTTATTTTAACAAGTACGTAGGTTCTGCTGTGCCTAATCCATTATTTTTCATTTAAAAGGTTCGTTCGTTCCTTCGTTCATTCCTTCCCTCCTTTCACGAAAATCGTGTTTGCAATTCTTGCAAGCGGGAGGAAATGACATCACTGGTCCATTACGTCATGAACTTCTGTTTGTGTTGATCACATTATTTTCATCGCGGAGATCTATCACCGTTCCAGAACTTCCGGTGGCTCCAGCAGAAACAAGTCATTCAGTTCATGCTGAAGTGGAAGCTGAAGGTCTGAGACAACAACCCACACCCTCAGCTCTTTGCATTTCTGAGTAAGTGCGCTGTTTCCTGTCTCTAAGAAGGTAGGTATGTGAATAAATTAATCAATTGAAAATTAAAGATAGATGCTTTGAAATAGATCAACAGGACTAGATTGAATTCCGTCGAGGTAAAATTTTAACTGACACAAAAACATATAAATTGCTTGAAATTAGTTAAGATATGAAAATAAAAAGCTTGAAATGGTTGTACTTTTTCTGCCCTGAAATGAAGGCTTAAAAAAACAAAGTGTGTATGCCGGATATATGTTTTTACTTTTTCCCGAGGAATTGCAAGACCTTTCTCCCAGGACTCATCAACTTTGCAGTGCAGATCTTTGACTCACATGCGAAGCAAAAGTGAGTCTATGTACTCACCCTTTTCGTCCGTCCGGGCGGCCGGGCGGCCGGGCGTCTGTAAAAAAACTTTAACGTTGGATTTTTCTCGGAGACTATTAAGTCTATCAAAACCCTATTTGGCATGATGGTGTAAGATAACAAGGCGTACAAAAGCATACATAGCAACTTGACCTTGCTTCAAGGAGAAGGTCGCAGGGGCGGTAAATGTTGTCTAAAAAACAGCCATTTTTCACATTTTCTCAATTTTCTCTTAAGTTTTTGAGATTGGATACTTGACCTATATATGGTATATAGGGCAAAGTAATCCCTATCTTTTGATACCAGTTTGATTGACCTTGCTTCAAGGTCAAGGTCACAGGAGGTCTTTAAAGTTGAATTGTATACATATTTTGAAGTGACCTTGACCCTGAACTATGGAAGATAACTCTTCCAAACTTCATAACATTGTAGTACACATGTTATACTTTCATACTAGGTCACCCGTGTTGTCCGTCCGGGCGTCCGGGCGTCCGAGCGTCCTGCCGTCCGTAAAAAACGTTAACGTTGGATTTTTCTCGGAGACTATTAAGTCTATCAACACCCAATTTGGCATAATGTTGTATGATAACAAGGCGTACAAAAACATACACAGTGACTTGACCTTGCTTCAAGGTGAAGGTCGCAGGGGCCATAAATGTAAAAAAAACCCAGCCATTTTTCACATTTTCCCAACTTTCTCTGACGTTTTTGAGATTGGATACCTGACCTATATATGGTATATAGGGCGAAGTAATCCCTATCTTTTGATACCAGTTTGATTGACCTTGCTTCAAGGTTAAGGTCACAGGAGCTCTTTAAAGTTGGATTGTATACATAGTGTGAAGTGACTTTGACCCTGAACTATGGAAGATAACTCTACTAAACTTCATACCATTGTAGTACACATGTTATACTTTCATCATGAGACACATTTGGTCACATATCATCAAGGTCAAGGTCACTTTGACCCTTATGAAATGTGACCAAAATGGGGTAGTGAACCACTAAACGTGACCATATCTCATGGTAGAAAGTGCCAGTAAGCACGATTGTGCTTCCTATGTCTTGAATGAACAGCTTTGTGTTGCATGACCTTGGATGACCTTGACCTTGGGTCAAGGTCACATGTATTTTCATAGGAAAACTGTGTAAAGCAGTTCTTAGAA